>JACEFZ010012119.1:342500-455000 GCA_014155875.1 Cepaea nemoralis
CTCTTAGCACTCCACCCTCCACGAAAATCGGTATTCGATTCCGTTTAACAATAATATATACTATCAGAAGTCACTAATGGCTGGTACAAATACCGGAAGTCACATCAAGACCGGTACACTACCAGAAGTCAGGGCCAGTACAGTATCGGAAATTACATCAAGGCTGGTATAATGACATAAGTCATATCAAGGCCGGCAAAATACCGGATGTCTTATCTAGGCCGGTGGGGTTGCAAGATCAAGATAAGATCTCACACTGGCCACGATTTCGAAGCACCTATTCTCAGTGAGATTTATTCATAGAGGGGATCCCCCCTCCCAACCCCCATGTCTGTCAAGCCTTTCATGGCTCGTCATGACTCTACACAGATGTGAAGTTTCAGTGCCGTTCTTGCCCACCCCATTGATTTCTGGGCTTCAAGAGGAGAAGGTGTGATTTTCAACACAGCCCCTGTGGAGTTGGTATTTATTTACCTGGTGGGGAGGAGAGGCTCAACAGCAACATCAATCACGCTAAGATAGACGCCAATCCTTTTCATGGCTCAGAAGGCAAGAACCTCAACGGACAGGACTTAAAAAGAGTTTAACTCACGGTCTTCCAGAATGCTACAAAGCAACCAGTTAAGCCACATAAGTAGGTTCGTAAAATGAAACCATTACTTTTAATATTAAAAACAACTGTTGCGCTTAAGATTAAAAACAATATGATTATATTCCTTGGTACTCAAGAGACCTCGGGTTTTCTCCGACTACGTGTATGCGTTAACGGGGTAATTTTGAGTTAGTTTACAGTTCACGCTTACTCATCCTCTCCTTCTTCTGTTCTTTATCTCAACTTTGTGCTTGCTACAACTATAAAGAGTAGTAGTCGGTGAATTTGCTACCATACAGCGATCCAGGTTAAATTCCCATACGACTTTGGGTGTTCTGTATACTCTCGTGAGTGACGTGATGTGCGCGAGAATTGGTAGCGGTTCTCGTCGCGTCTATAACTTACGGGGTATGTGTGCCGGTCGCTCAGAAAGCAATACTAAGCGTAATCTTGCCTAGTACATCAACAGCAGCTGAAAAATACTGGTGTTGACTGCAACGTCCAGTAAGAGATATGCAACATTTTTAAAAAATCCAATTTTCAGCGCCGGTAGCCTTGAATATTTCTGTGTCCTGTCTGAGTATGAATCCTATTACTACTTCGATTCCTCTAGATCTCTACCTCCAGATATCTAGATTAACATGAGGTGTTTGTTGGTAATTTTTGTTTCTTTTTTGTATTTGTAGAATTGTGTCACTGGTTCGGGCTTGTTTATTTTGTCGTATCACTAACTTAAAAGTGATACAGCGTAATTCTGGGCAGAGTGTGTTTAAAGCAGACATTGTTATTATATATTTAACTCCATGAGGCAGAGAGGGAACACGCTAGCGAACTTGACAGCAAACTGCGCGGGTAATGTCATGAGCACAGCTGTACGGGTTCGAAGCCTGGGCTCGTCGCAGGCCAAAGTGAGGGGACAATAGCCAGATGTTGCTCCTTACTCTCAGGCCTACAGAATGTGATAGCGCTATTACATCACAGACCCATAGCAGGAAACTATTTGGAGACAATATTATTAATGTATGACGCAGAATGACAGCATGTTCATTCATTCCCTGTATAGCCAATTATATAGAACTGTAGCGCCACCATGCATAAACCTGATTATGTCATCTGGTGTCGAACTCAACCAGGCCTCACATTAAGACACGCTGATTGTCGTGTCATGACCGTAAAGTGCTCCCCAAGTATTAGCGCCTAAAAACACTATTATCTTGCACATTTAGCACGAATTGTCTGAATATTGTAGACATGATTCATAGTCTTATATAACCGAGAGTCTCCGTGGAAGTACTGGCTTCCCACTCCAGGGTCTTCTGAGTTTAGTCCCACTGGACGTATCAGAAAACAACGTCGAGGAACTGACAGTGAGTGGTTAGCATGAAATCAGCAAACACGTATGGAAGTATTGAAACTCCACGCCTAGTGTACTGGTTTTATAAAGTTATATGATAACCTCATTTTCTATTTCTTAGATTACCAAATAACCATGCCAATCCGGCCAGTAAAGTCAGCATCCCTTCTCACCTTTCTTTCCTGATTATACAGTTCTCCCTCGGTGGGATTTGGGACGATCATGTTGTCGCTCTGCATGTCACTTGCATGTCTCACATTTGTACTAGTACATTTTGGTTCGACAACTCTTACAATTTCAGATTAGTGATTAGTGAGGACGAATATCATCGGCTCTGGACAAATTCATGTGTGCTCCGATCTACCCCCTAACATTTCCACCAGCGCGAATTGACTGATAGTGCCAGTTCTGTGTTGTTTAATCAAATGTCTTGAGATCTTGACAACATGTTTATTTCCGGCTGCTCCCTTCTTCACTCTCATCTCTGGACACGAAAGCATATTTCCGAGTTTAAAACTTGATCATCCAGATGATCATTCACCACACAAATACCAAGTATAGTGCTTAGTGTACCTCAGTGTGCCCATAACTATAGTGCATTCACATTTGTTTGCCTCCATATAAAAATCCATATCTCAGTAACCAACTGAGGGAAAACTATGAGATTTAGCATATAACCTTATCATCATGTCCACCCAACAAAATAATTTTTGTTCTGGAGATTGTACAGCAGGTTTCAATGTTTATTTATATGCGGTATATAATTTACGGGTCAGAGATTAAGTTCATAAATTTAAATGTTTACACCGTAGCCAGACAATCAGCGTTCAATGCTGAATATTCTCCATAGTTCATGGGATTGGCCTTATGCCAAGAACCCCGCGCTGTTTAAACTGGGAGTGTTCAGAGGTGTCATCAAATGTGGGTTATTTCATGAAACCTGATTATTATTTTTCTTTTTAAATCTTACCTATTTATCGCTAACATTGAAATATGTGAATATTTTTCAATGGGATTGAATGCGAAATTGTGTATACACTTCAAAGCATCGCGATGAAGTTGTACACATATTTTTGTATAGAAGCTGATCGCAGGAAACTGTTTTATACTATTAAAAATTCCGAAAAAAGCACAGTGCATGCATTGAGTTTGAGTAAACGGTCATTTTGTGGATGGGTGCAAGAATCTGGAATTAAACCACCACGCAATAACCAAACGTTAGGTAGAAAGGTTATTGCAGACAGCTTTGACAAAGATATCATAAGGCGAGCTATTATGAAAATGCTTTAAAAAGTCGCTTAAAAGTCGACATGGTCGACTTCATTGCACCGGGTCTATCCCATATGGCTCGGTCTCTTTCCGCAGCGCGGAAAGCATCGCACAAAGCACAAACTCCGCAGCTCTAGCGACGGCCTACAGAAGTCTCCAAAAAATGTAACTCGTGAACCGAAGGATGCGGCCCGGAATCGAACCCACAACCTTTGGAGCCTGAGTCAAAAGGCTTGACCACTACGCACGGAGACTCCTAAAAGTATAAAAATTTTGGATTTTATATCCAGGATTATCCAGCATTATAAAAATGCTGGATGCCAAAGAAACAGTGACTGTAGGAAAACTTAGGGTTTGGTTGAGAAAGAACAATAACATATAGAGCTATCCAAAACAACTTTGTGGAAAATTATAAGGACATTATCTTCATTTTTAGAAAGTACAAGGGAGGTAGAAATATTATTTGCGAGCAACCGCATTTAGGAGCCATGAGAAGCAGGTACCTACGTGAAATAAGGGAAATGCGCAAAGAAAATTATGGCATAGTGTATTTGGATGAAATGTGGATCAATGCGCACCACACAAGTGATAAGGAATGGCAATCAGTGGATGGACAGATAGAGCGATATGTGCCCAGTAGTATAGGACAGCTTTTGGTCATGGCCCATGCTGGTAATACGCATAATGGCTTACAACAGAATGCTGAGTTCGTGTTGTATCAAAGCATACAGACAATAGGGATTATCACAATAAGATGAATGGTAATGTATTTAGAGATTGGCTCGAGAATACTGTACTTCCATCCCTAGATAGACCGTCGTGTCCAATTATGGACAATGCATGATATCAATGTTATTGCCCAAGATGACAAAATACCTACTGCATCGAGCACAAAGGGAGCAATAAAGATATGGCTCCAAATGGAAAACATACCATTTCCAGAAAGATATTTCTAGCTAGAATTGGTGTCCCTTGTAAAACAGACGCCAAAAAGCAAGAAATATCAAATCGACAAGTTGATAGAAGAGCATCGTCATGGGTGCTTGAGACTTCCGCCGTACCATTCTCATTTTAACCCTATAGAACTTGTGTGGGCTAAAATTAAAGGACAGGTGGCAGCTGACAATACTATATTCAAATTGTCTGACATCAAGATACAGTCCGCGCTATTAAATATTGATAAAAGTTACTGGAAAAATGTGAGGACCATGTGTTGAAAGAGGAAGAGGACTATTGGAGAAAGGATGGATTGAATTTTATGCAACCGAGAGCAGTCATCATCCTACTGGAACCGTCCGACACAGGTCAGACACTGGTATTGAAAAAAAGGAAAACACTAAACGCATTGAATACCAACAGAAGTGTAATATTGCTGTGGAAACTGACATATTGTGGCATAACAGGAAACGTGAGAGCAAACACGTTGTCAAATTAGGAGACAACACACGTGCATACGAATCAATCTATAAACTTCAATGAAAAGAGGACGAACATCTTGGTCGTTAAGAAGAAAGCCCACTATAGAGACACTGGCAACTATTTTCATGGTGCAAAACAAGTAATCATGTTCCGTCTGAACAGTAAACAGCAGAGTAAACAATCTTTCACGAAGACTCAAAGCGGGTCTGTCACCCATGTGTACGTGTGAACAAACTACACAGACAGCTGAACAGATCCTTAAAAATGGACACATGATGACTAAATTGCGGTATCATTTCTGGTCACTAGATACGCACATTAACGTACAGCTATATGGAAGCTTTCAAGAACTTAATATAAAAAGCTAAATGCATCCTAGTACCATGAATACTTGTGTACACTTTATTAACCAGCAGCTGAAGAAACAATAAGGAAGTGAAAAATAAGGTAAGAAATATATTCCTTCTACTTTCCTGTCAATTTACACATTATTTACCCCATGCCTCTGTAAATTCTCTGTCTTTACTAATATTACACATTGCACCCCTCTCGGGACTCTCCGTGGTGAAGTGGTCAAGCCGTCTGACTCGGGCTCCGAAGGTTGTATGTTCGATTCCGGGCCGTGCCCTTCATTTCACGAGTGCATTTTTTCGGAGACTCCCGAGGGTCGTCGCTGGAGCTACGGAGTTCGAGACTGAGCCATACGGGATAAAAACCCGGTGCAATGCAGTCTTCCCTGTCGACTTTTAAGCTACTTATTGTATTGCACCCACTCCCATACGAAATCGGATACGCCTTGTGTCGTCATCTGAACTGGCGGGGCATTCATTACTGTAAAATAAGTTTGTTAGCGAGAAATCACTAGTTTTTCACCAAAATATCAAAGAAATGTCGCCGCTTTCGATGATTTAAGTTGTTTTTGGACTTATCAAAGACATATTCCTTGGGTTGGGGGGGGGGGGGGGGGGTAAATATAAGACGGCAGAAAATTTCATAACGATGCAACAGTTTTCAAAATAATTGATCGTGAATTACGGCATTCATTTCCGGACAGACTATAACCTTGAGCTGTTTGGTAAATGGGGCAGATCTTAAACATGTGTTCTGGTATTTGGGGAGAACCGTTGAGGCCACTAAGACGATTAAACAAATAAACAGACATAGTATTATTTGGCGCTCACAGAAGAAGAAGAAGGAAATAGAGATTAGAAGACGCACTAGACAACATAAAATTTGAAAGCTATAATAGTTACCGACCGGGATCGAACCTGTCGCCTCCAAATGACGACGGCGCCTCGATGCAGGAACAAGTGTACTTCGACGCACGACCAACTAGAGACTCTGATGTGCAGACGGGAGTGTGCGACATGTTGGCACGATCCAATTATGCTCCCAAGCGGTAGTGCCCTGTGCGTGTTCTAAAGGTGTTGGTTTGTTCAAGACTCACGTGGTGCGAGATCTGAGCATTTGGTGGTGGATCATGTTGGATGGAATGTTTCTTTAACAGATTGATCTTATTAGTGTTGGTGGAAAAACTGGTGGCCATGCAAGCACCCTAATGACATACTAAATTGGAAGCTCATAATAAATAGGAAATAAGCACATACATATGATTCCTGTTCAAGAGGATGAAACTTGATTTTGAAATAACATATTTTTAATATAATCATGTGTTATTGTTCCTGAAAATAAGTTGAAAGTAGGATGTAATATAAATACTTATTTCAGTAGACGCAGTTGTATAATCCCAATTATTTTCAAATCGGTTTCATTTTGTTATTTACAATATGTATTCTCGTGAGGGTTAAAAAAATTTAAAACATATAGCGATAATATTAGGTATGCCTTTGAGTACTTCTTAACACAACATTTTCCTTCCCTTGAATTATAAGGGTCGTTCATTCGAAACCCGTTCCAATGGCTTTATTACAAAAGCATGAAAGAAACGCCCGCTTCCTGGCCTAGAGGTTAGCGACTTTTCTCCGTAATCTCGTATACTCTCGTAAGTAACGTGACGACGGTGAGAATCAGCAGTGGTTCGAATCGCGTCGGTAACTTACGGGTTATGTGAGCCCGCCGCTCAGAAAGCAATGGCAAACTACTGAGCGTAATCTTGCCAAGAAATTAACAATCAGCTGAAAGATGCTGATGTTGACAGCAATGTCCTGTAAAGGATAAGCAAACATTTTTTTTTAAAGAAACATTAACAGGTGTGGTAGAATTAAACAAAGCATTCATTTTGAATGAATTATGCACCATGGGTTGGTCAGAAGAAGTCGCCGCAGGCATTCAGGCAAGCATCCAATTGCTTAGGTAGGCTGCGAATGCGGTCCGCAAAACAGGATTGTAATTGCTCACTGAACCAAATGTTTACCGCGTTCATTACGTCTGCATCTGTGTGAAATCGTTGCCCCTTGAGAGCATTTTTTTAGAGGTCCGAACAAATGAAAATCACATGGTGACAAATCAGGACTGTTGGCTGGATGTTGCAGAATTTCCCCCTTCTTCAAAGCTAATGCTTCCTGCACAATCTTTGCGACATGCGGGCGAGCATTATCGTGCAACAAAATCACACAGCGAGAAAGCATGCCGGGTCGTTTATTCTTGATGGCTTTTTGCAGCTTGTCTAGTGTTTCCAAGTAGTTGGTAGAGTTGATGTTGACACCAAGTTCTTTAAAGTCGGCCAATAATAGCCCTTCATGGTAAAAAAATGCGCCCAGCATAACCTTAACTGCGAAAACCTGTAACTTGAATTTTTTGGCTTTTGGTAATCCAGCATTCTTCCATAGCATGCTCTCTCTTTTGCTGCTCGGCTGAAAGTGGGGACACCGTGATTCATCGCCTGCCATTATGCGAAAGAAAAATTCATTACCCTCCACTCTGTAACGCAGAAAGTGGTTCAAACACCATCCCATACGTTCCTCTTTTTAGTGGTCGGTCAACATCCGTGAACACACCTTCCGATATTGCAGTTTCTTACGAACGACTTTTGAATTGTACTAATTGATACATCCAATTCTTTCGCTAGCGAACGTATGCTTCGACAACGGGTCATCTGTACTGCTGCATCAATTCTGGCGATGGGTTTTTAATGTTGCAGCAATATGCGCTTGACCAGGCCGTCGAAAATCTGTCGTGAACTGACGTCCTTTCCGAAACATTCGTGCCCAGTCTGTCACTGTTGTCTTCGACACACATTTATTACCGTACGCTGCCGGCATTCTTCGATGAATGTCCACTGGTCGACATCCTTCAAATGAAAGAAACTGAATCACCGCTCTTTGAGCTTTTTTGGATGGATTTTGGATCAACCCGGCCATTTTCTCAACGGTCAGAAACAGAACCTATGCATCGTGGGACGATAAGCACGTGCTCTTTTATTCATTAGTCAGTACTTATCACATGGCTATGACAAGATCTTGTTCAACGTACGCAATTACGCGCGGTGCGGCACGAACGGATTTTTAATGAACGCTCACAATATTAATTTTCGGGTTTTCTTTTTTTTAGCGTTTAAACTGTGATCATTTGTCAAGTATGTAATGAAGGGATGTTCCTTCCTTTCATTTCAAAGAAACAGTCACGCCTACGTTTATTAAAATATTTATACAGGATGAGACATAATTTAAACAGTTAGATAAACGACTGCGACCACCAACATTGGCCCCTCCTCACAAACACTTGGACATTTCAACCCGAGATAGGTCTTCAGCCCTGCGAGAGTAACACATTCTAGTTTATAAACAAGACGATGGTTGTGACAGGGACTGGGGCTTCCAGCCAATCTCTATCTTTGATAGTTTCAGAGTCGCAAATGTCGGTAATTGTTTTGTTGGAATGTTCCTGATTTTCTCATTATCGACTGGAAAAAACTGGTTACACTAAAGAAAAACTAACTGAATTTAAACGTCGGCTAACGTGTACGGCTGTATGTGTTTGACAGTTCCACAGATGAACAATGGGGCTGAGTCGATGTTTCAGGAGTAATACCCCGCGTCGGTCTGTCGGGTTTGAAAAGTAAGACTTGATTGAGTTGTTTCTGAAATAGTATAAATGGATTACTCTACTCTTTTTCGGAAGATCGTGTCTAATAACGGCTGCCAAAGTACCAGAAGAAAATTGTACGGAAAATGGATATCATTTCTAGATTGTTTTATTTGTATGTCCTGATAATTCTTTCCGCTAGGCCAAAGATGTTTGTACAGCGAATACAAGCCGTTGACCTACAGTATGTGTGCTTGTGTATATTAGAATAGTTAGCATATGAAATATAATTATATTCATCTCTCATCTCATCTCATCATGTTCCTCTTGTACCTTGCGGTGTTGAGGTGAAGTATAAACAGCGGGAGAGTGCCCACTTATGGGCTTCATGTATCGATATTCCCATGGACTCTGTTATTCCCTGCATCCATCGTTTACGTGGTCGGCCTCTTCCTCTGTTTCCCTCTGGTCTGTACATTATTGCTTGTTGTGGTATACGGTTAGATCGTAACCTATTTGCATGGCCAAACCATTTGACTTGCAGCTTTCTAATAAAATCTAGTGCAGCTGCAACCCCCACTTTAGTCCTGATTTCTTTATTTCTGATCTTATCTCTTCTTGATACATTGAGTATTCTTCTCAGGAATGTCATTTCTGCTGTTGTGATTTTTCTTTTCTCTTTTTCTGTCATTGTCCAGGTTTGGCATTGGTAACATGGAGTTGGTAGGAAGATTGTGTTGTAAAGAGCTTTCTTAGTAATTATTGATACATGTTTATTCTTTAGTATTGGTGCCATTTGTCCAATGAGTTGGTTTGCCTTATTGCATCTATTTTCGATCTCGTCTTCTGATTTGCCATTTGATATTATACTTCCCAGGTACCTGAAACTCTTTACTTGTTTCAAGGGATGTTCGTTTAGGTAAATCGTTGTTGCTTTTTTTTTCTTTTGTTATAGTCACTACCTCTGTTTTACTTGTGCATAATTTTCATGTTATGTTCCCTACACATTTCGTTTAGACTATTCATGTGGTCTCGTAATTTAGCTTCTGATTTTGCTATTAGTGCTTGGTCGCCGCAAACAGGAGTTCTCTAATGGTACATCAACAGCAGCTGAAAATGCTGGTGTTGACTGCAACGTCCCGTAAGGGATACGCAACAAATTCTATTTATACCAGGTGTATATTTGTGAGTCTTTGTGTTTATAGATTGTATTTGTTTTATAGAGGTCGTGTTGGCTGCATAGCTCTATCAGTCTAGGTCCGTTATCATTTCTTTCATTATGTTGGTCTCCAAATGCTCCAAGATGTTTTCTATGCCCGCACTGGTAAGTCCTAGTCTTGCATTGAAGTCTCTCATAACTATGATGTTGTCCTGCTTATCTATTTTATTTAGCACGTCATGAATGTTTTCGTAGAAGTCCTCGCATTCTTGCTCATTATTGTTTGCATTACATGGTGCGTATATTTGTACATATGTTATAATTGTTTGTTCTTTTATTCTCACTGTTATGATTCTTTCTGATATATATTTTAGGTCTAGTATTCCGTTTGCTAGCCGTGGTTCAATAACTATTCCCACACCGTGTCTTGCCCTTTCTTGCTGTTCCACTACAGAGTAGACAAACGTGTAACTGCGGTGGATCTCCTTCCATCCTTCCCCTTTTATTCTGGTGTCCGCGATTCCCATCAGTCCAATTTTCCTCTCTTCCATTGTTTCTATAAGTTCTTCTTCTTTACTATTAAAACCGCAGACGTTCATTGTGCCTATTTTTTGAATGGCTGATCTATCTTGTAGTCCATTAACATTGCCGGGTCTATAGCCATTAGGGTCAGTCCGTTTATACTTCTTAGTTTTTCTACGATCAATATGAAGATACTATGCCGGCTTGCTAGGCCAGTCGCAGGTTTAGGACAAAAATCTGACCATAGGGAGTCCATTCCCTATGGCGAGCCATATCCCTGTTAGCCAAGTGGAGGTGGGGTTGACTTGTGTGTAGAACAGTTAAAATATAACAAACAATTATAATATCATATATAACCCTTTTTACCCTGGGGTTCCCGGGTAATTACCCGTATTTTGGCATTATAATAATATTTCAATATTTCAACATAAAAAAGACATTAGTTCTGGAAAACTATCATTGGTGAACAACAACAATAAATACATGAAATGTTTCTGGGTGATAAAAAAATCATTTTTATGCTTTAGGATCAGTTCATCCTTTGCATTACGAAGTGGTCCTTCCATGTTTCCCTACAACTCGGCCAGGGGTAACTGGCTCATTATGATGGAAATTTCCGACAAGTTGTTTGCAAATTGTTTCAATGTACATATGGAAGGTTGTCTTCCTTTTTTCCATGAACTGCTGGCACTAATTCTGCATGTATGATGTAGCTAGTGAAAATATCCCACATGCAGTATTTGACTGTCAGTCTTCGAAGCCACCGGTGGTGACGTCTGCAGCGTTAAGTCGTGTTAGCTGATCATTTAAGGGCTTGCGAACGCGGTTTGTGAGCCCGTATACCTGGGTTCGAAATACAGCGGTGCTGGTTTTTTTCGAAAAAGGTATAGGAGCCGGTCGTTCAGAAAGCAATGGCAAACTACTGAAAGTAAAATTTGCCTAGGAATCACGAACAGCGAAAATGCTGGTGTTGGCTGCTAATTCCTGTGAAGGACATGCAATTTTAAAAAAAAAAAGCATCCAGCTTACATCTAGATATGTTAGCCATGTCTAGATGTAAGCTGGATGCTTATTGGTCGGCTGGTGGCCGATTGACAGTGAGATGTAAACAGGAAACACGTGGAAGCCGGTGAACCGGCTCGTAGGGTTCAAAGGGTTTAATATATGATAAATAGTTATATTGATATTAGAATAGTTAACATATGACAACAGAATATATTAGAAAAGTTTACATATGATAACCACTTATATTAGAATAGTTAACACTTGATAAATATATAAGAACAGTTACCATATGAAAAACAAATACAGTTTGCCATTAACAGAAAATAAGCTTAGAGATAGTGACGAAAAACGTATTTTAAGCCTACTGTTACTGGAAAATGACAAGAAATAACTATATTTAACATACTTGAGAAATTAAAGAAATTCTGCAAAATATAACGACCAAATATGAATTATTTTAAAAGCGAAGGCTCTCAGGGCTTGATCACATTCTTAGACATGAAGAAACTCCAAACAGAGCACGTGAGAGCTAACTATTTCAGATATGAGGAAGGGTAGGGCAAGAGAAGTATGTATATACAGACATGCACTCATATTTAAATGCAGACATATAAGGGATTAAAGAGAACGCCAGAAGATGGAAATATTGATTGGGATGATCAGAAGCTTCAAGGCATGTCTAAGTGCTGAAATACTTGATGAAGATGATACTGATGATGATGATGATGATGATGATGATGATGATGATAATGATGATAATGATGATGATGAGGAGGAGGAAGAGGAGGAGGAGGAGGAGGAGGAGTAGGAGGTGGATGCTTCTGATTATTAACACTGGTATTAGCAAAAAGGGACTGAAACTGATAGATATGAAACAACTTTCATCATATACAAGCCTGTGTTTTATGTGTCAGCGACTACCCATTCGACATTTATTCAAACCCTTTTGTACATCGAAACTAACCCATTCACTTCTGAAAAACGATACGCCTTTTCTGCTTAACTAAGCCAGGTCATCGCCTTAATTAATCAGAGACATGCACGGTCAATAAAAGCAATTTGCCAAATGAGTGTAATAAAAGATATTTGTATATGGATAGATACGGGGTTTTGTTGAGGAAGATAGCCTACACAATTCTGCTAGATATCAGAAATATGTTTATGGTCATTAAAAATAAATAACATGAATTAAATTAAAACATTTCTGTCCCCATTGATGTGTAGATATTAATTAGTGTTTAAAATAAGTATTTCGTTGGTAACACCGAGTTATTCTTCTGTTGTATGTGTATAGGGAGATTTCAGATCTGTTTAGTCAGGAGGAAATAAACTCCGTCTTAACATTGTGTAAAGTTTCATCGGGCTCACACACACGTGCACACACACACATACAATTTTAATACTAATAATAATACACACAGACACACAATATTAATATTAATAATAAGAATACAGACACAACATTACAATAACAGCAGCAAATACTTCAGCAACTGCAACTAACACAACAAGTAGTGCTAAGGAGGAGGAGGAGGAGGAGAAGAAGAAGAAGAAGAAGAAGAAGAAGAAGAAGAAGAAGAAGAAGAAGAAGAAGAAGAAGAAGAAGAAGAAGAAGAAGAAGAAGAAGAAGAAGAAGAAGAAGAAGAAGAACGAAGAGGGAAAGCAATCCCCACTACAATGACGAAAGAATTTACGTTTTTATTGACAATTACAGTTGATCTGATGGTTTCATTTGTAAAATGAAACACTCTGTTGGCGGTTTATTTGTTATTGTTACTTTTTTGGTGAACTTTAATACAGTTCGTGCCCGTGAATTATCTTCCATTAGATAACCACCAACTGAACAAACAGGCATAAAGGTAAACATCAACCTATATAAACACAGCCATAGGACAGTGGATAAAAAGTTAGACTTGGCATAACGAAGACACAAATCTCGTCACCTGACGAGATGCAGCGAAGTATATCAGGGAATAAATCGTGCAATCTATTGTTTGTTTCTTCGTTTTTCAAATTCACTACGGGAAAACATAGTTTTAAAATTAGACTTCCCCTGTATTACGTCAATGTGTCACGAGGTGAAGTGATGTTTTATTTCTTGGCCCATTTCTTCTTTGATTCAAATATTAGGTTTCCGGTTATCGGCCCACACGCAGAGTGAAAGCAACACTAAAAACGCCATGGGCATGAAAATGCTTGAAGCAGAGGAAATTGGTGAATTCGACAGTTTTCCGGCGGGTTGTGGTGGAAGCGACTCTCTGCAGAGAATATGCTATATGGTGACAAAGAGTTGAATCTAGCAATGCGTTAATAGGCCAGTGCATCAGTGGCAGCAACATCGCTGTTCCCTTTTTCTTTCCCCGCGTTTCCATCCTGTTTCAGGATATTGCGGTCAACACCAACATCTTTCAGCTGTATGTTGATTCCTAGGCTAGATTACGCTCATCAGCACGCCACGACTTTCTGAGCGACCGGCTGCCATACTCTCATAAGTGACTCGAACCACTTCTAATTCTCGTCCGCTCACGTCGACCACGAGAGTATTCGGGTTTAACGGAGAAAGCTGCTAACCCCTCGACCAGGCAGCCGGCTGCTGTTCCTTAACTCAAAGTTATTTCTTAATATATTGCCACTGATATACTGTAGCTTGCACGGGAATTTTGAGATCACTGAAATAACCTGAGAAATAAATTAACATGTATTGGTGGTAGCTTGCACGGGAATTTTGAGATCACTGGAATAACCTGAGAAATAAATTGACATGTATTGGTGGGTATTCACATAAGTAGAAGAATGTAGTAGAGTTTATGAGACAGGCTAGACAATAGGAAAATTGAAAGCTAAACCACGCCGAACCTTCGGGTTAAGAATGCGTTAATGTCTTGTAAACCGGGTTAGTTATCTCTACTTCGTTACTAAACCAAGGTTGTGTAAATACGTTATGTTATAATGAAGGGAGCCTCGGTAGCACAATAACTGGGATCTTTGCCTGTCTTCCAGTGGCCATGTGTTCCAACCCATCGAGGCAGAGTTTTAAAATTGACTTGGGTTCCTTGATTGACCCAGCCTAAATTAGAACCCAGCAATCGTCATGGAAAGTAAAGCGGCCGACGTTCTATTGACCACATCATTCGTCAAGTGCTGGTTGGTATTTACAAATAATAGGCTTGAACCACATATCCAATGGCGGAAGCGTTGGCGAAACGATTAGGAGGTTGCGCTGACAATGGAAGAGGCGCGGTCAGACGAGGGTCACCTATTCCCCCATACACTCAGGCCTGCGACACGTGATGGTCCACACATATTACAGACCCAGAGACGATTCCTGCTAACGGGGCTTGTTTTTTTTTTTTTTTAATTTTCAAACCCGGTACCCAATAACTTTCCATGCGTGTAAAAGAATCCAAAAGAATACTTTTTTTCTGACAATACATAATTTAGACTGGTTATTTTCTGTCTAATTTCAGTGACTCAGTATTGCAAATCACCAGCCTGTGTGAAGGCGGCCGGCTCCTTGTTGTCGACCATTGACTGGACTATAGACCCCTGCGATGACTTTTACAAATTTGCATGCGGTCACTGGTTACAGACTCAGCCTATACCAAAGGGCTATCACCACTGGGACCGTTTTCAAGAGCTGAGTGGATATAATTTGTACGTGTTGAGCAATTTGATTGGTAAGTTTGTAATGGCGTATATTGGTGTACTTATTATATGATGCCGAGGTAAGGGGTTTAATCCCTACACCGGACATATGGACTAAAATGTTGATCTATTGTCCTTGACTTGTGGACGTAAATGACAAGTACCTCTGAAGTCGGAGTGGGTTCGCGTGGTGGCGAGGGACACTGTTAATGGGGAAAGCAAATCCACATGCAAAATTCTGTCCAGCATTACTAGAAGTTGTGTGTATGGACTACGCTTAACTTCAAAGCGAGCGAGAGAAAAAAATATGTATTATTCTATATAGCTGGGACATGTAATAACAGATGATGGCAGAAGTCACAGACATCAACAAGAGAATAGGAATGGCCAAAAATCCTTTCAACGACATGAAATCAGTATTAACATCTAGAGAGATTAACAACGCATTAAAAATGAGAATTGTCAAATATTATCTATATTGAAAACTACCATATGGCGCGGAAGCCTGGACAATGAACAAGCCATTAGAAAATCAAATAGAGGCCCTGTAGATGTGGATACACAGAAGAATATGTCATATTTCAAGGGAACAAAACAATCAAATATAGAGGTTCTAGAAGAACTGGAAATGAAAAGCGAGTTGATGACAGAAATAAAAAAAGAGACACATGACAGAAAAATGACAGTGACACCTGTAGGTGTCTCCCACAGTTAAAGGCAACGCGTGGCGCCCCATGTCTATGCCAATTGTCAAGGACTTATAACCCGTAACAGTTACCTCTCACTTTGATTCCGAGACCAGTTAAGATCAGGGATGGAGTTATTACCTCTCCATAGCACAAAGCCTGGGCTAACATATAGAGACCATGTATTGCCCATGCAGCATGATCCCTCTCTCGGCCTGCCTAGTTCACTCTAGAGGAAAGGTAACACCCCTACATCTGGAATAAGACAAGCTGCAGAAGCTGCCGGATCAGCAAAGCAATGCTCTAGCTGTCCGCCTGTTGGAGCTTCGATCCTAGACCAGCTGCCAACCAAGGCTTAGGGCCTGTCTTTATGTTGCATTTCCTCGCACCAGGATAAGACTTGTACCCTCCGAATTGTGCTCTTCCGCCCGAAGCCGTTGGCACAATGTGGGGTGTCGGGTTTGTTAAGCGCCGCCCAACATTCGGCTCTGACAGAAAGCAGGTAGTACCGTCTACTGTCATGCGGTAGCTCAGTCATATCTGACTAAGAGCTGACTAACATTTCACTATATAGCTGTAAATCCTGGATAATTATTTTGCTTAGTTTAGTTTAGTCGACGGATTAACATCACGGTACACGGTTGTAACCCATAAGTGCTCCGTTCTACTACTAACTCAAGCCTGTAGTCCTTAGAATTTCAGCTCAGTGTACGAACTTCGTAGCACCGGCAAGGATCCTGAAATACTTTGGGCTAATTGTTAACATGAAATTTTGCCCCGTCAGCGCCGTTAGGCTGCTCTTGTTCGATTTGCAACTGCCAAGGGATTTTTTTTTACGTGAGCAAGAATACACACGGGCGTTCGATCTCACTACCCAGAGACCAGGGAAAAGTTTGTTACTAGAAGTCCACGTGAACAAAATCACGGCGCTCACTGGTGGCTCACCGGGGATTGAACACGGGACCTCCAGCACTAGAGTCGGACACTATAACTCGAGACCACTCAGCCCCTTCAATTATAGGTAAATATTACATACGTATACGTTATATTGATAATTAGTAAACAAGAAACAGCAAACTATCCCTTGGGGAATCAGAGATGGGATTTTACAGAGTGATGAACATTTCTGAAGTAAAGTAAATGACCCTGACATGTTGACCTATCGTCCTTGACTTGTGGACGTAAATTACAAATACATATGAAGTCTGAGTGGGTTCGCGTGATGACCACCGTGGTGGAATCTTGAGGTGGAGAAGGCGTGGTTGGATAAACGTGGTGCTGTAAGGAGATGGCAAAATGCCAAGAAGAACAGAGCTAGCCATCCCAGTCCCTGCATGCACTTAGAAAGAGAGATGCACACAAAAGTAAGCTATTTAAAAAAACTGGTCATGGTAGTTAAAAGTGAAAAATGGGCAGAGTTGTGTCAAAGAGTAAGCATAGACAAGTCACTGAAATTGTTCTGGCGACTACATAAAAGCATGAGCGGGGTAGTCAAGAATAAGAGCATTTCGGACTTCCAAGGTGCTGACCTCATCTGGCAGAGGACTGACGAGGACAAGAGCAAAGCCCTCTTTGAAAGCTATCTAGAGCAGAGCAACCAGACAGACATGAGAGGCCGAAATCTTGCCAAGGAGGTCACGTCAGACAGGTGCAAGGCTCAGAACACTTCGGATGAAGACACAGTGGCAGTGAAAGAAATCAAGGCTGTGCTTCGACGATCAAAAAACAGCGCTCCAGGGCCAGATGGCATAACATACAACGACATCAATAGGTGTACCGACAACGAGCTAGAGGAACTAGCAGTCATGCACAACAACAGTATAGGGAGTGCTAGCATCAAGGAGGAGTGGTTACACAGCTATCTGATTCCCTTGCCGAAGCCTGGCAAAGACCACACAAAAATTCAGGTATATCGAGTTATAACCATGCAGGATACAATAGGCAAGCTGCTGGAGATGTTAATTGCCAGGAAAATATCAAGCCAGCTGGAGAGGCAAGGTGTTTTCCCACCTACCCTGTGTGGGTACCGTCCAAAAAGAGAAACCTGGACCAATGCAGCAGTTTTTGCCCATGATGTCAATGAAGGTTTCCACTCAGGCATTGAAACCTTTGCTGCAGCGATTGATCTTGAGGACGCGTACAACAGAGTACCATTGGATTTTTTAATGCTTCAGCTTCTTGATCTCAAAATAAGTCCATTCCTCCTTAGTTGGATCGCTGCAGCCCTCTTCCAAAGGAAAGTAGTTTTTAGATGTGGCAGTTGGACGTCGGAACCAACAACAATATATCCTGGCCTACCACAGGGATCACCATTATCTCCGGTACTGTTCAACGCCTACACTGTGAGAATCACCAGTGAGCAGATCACTGGACCTGGTAGGACATTGTCATATGCCGACGATGTTTTAGTGTATCGTCCAGGGTAAGGATAGAGATCAGGTTGCTGTGGAACTACAAACCGAACTCAATCGCATAAGTACTTGGTGTGTTGAGGCTGGGGCAATGGTCAACCCAACAAAGGCAACAGTGACTTGGTTCTCGTTGAATAATCATATTGTCAACACTCCAACACCAACTGTAAATCTGTGTTCAGAGACGGTGGAAAGAACGCAGGCAATGAATTACCTGGGGATACGGTTTGATCGAAGCCTTGCTTATAATGAGCACATAGACCAGGTGATAACAAAGGCCAAGCGGGGGTTGGCTGCGACGCGGGTGATGGCGGCAGCAAACTGTGAGCAGCGCCATCTATGTCTTCTATACGAAGGGCTGGTCATATCCGTTTTTGAGTATGCGATGGCAATCCTGACTCTCAGCCTGTAAGCAGATAGAAAGGATGGAAAGGATACAGAATGAAGCTATGCGCATTATTCTTGGATGTACAAGAGATACAGCATGCAGGGCGATGCGCTACCTTCTTGATTTTCCAACCATTGAAGACAGAATACAAGTCTGCAGAGCTCGCGCCTACCTCAGAGTTAACGCAAACACACAACATCCACTGCATAGTGAAATTATGAAGGTGAAGGGCAGCAGGTTAAAAAGAGGACGGTCGTGGATGGGTCAAGCCGAAGACATTCTTCAACAGGTGTGTTCACTGGAGGACTTAGATCCTGGCGAGGAGTGGATACAAGTGCCAACAGATTTCTGCACATCCTTTTCAGTTTGCATTCAACTAGACAGAAAATGCAGACAAGAAAACCCGGCAGCTGTGGAGGCGGAAGTACAAGCGTTGATTTTCGAGAATTCGCTAGACGGTGATGCTGTCATTTACACAGATGGGTCGGTCGTCCGACATGTGAGAAGCTCATGGGCCTTTACGGCTCAGGCCGGAGGGAGAATTGTGAAGGAGGACTCTGGTGCTTTTGATGAGACCACAAGTAGCCTGACTATGGAAGTCATGGCAGTAAGTAAAGCAATAACATGGCTCGAGACACAGACATTCACTAGGGCATGTTTCCTTAGCGACTCAATGAACATGCTCAAGAGGATAGAGATGGGGGGGGGGATCCGAAGAGAATGGTTGCTGTCTCTGGAGCGGTCTCGGCTAGCAAAGATTAGTTTCATCTTTGTGCCAGGGCATGCGGGAGTACAAGGGAATGAGCGGGCTGACAAGCTCGCAGGTAACGCTACTGTGGAGGGCGGACGCGCCATGGACCAGGCTGACATTCTGAATGCTCTACGAGAAGTAAGACTCTTGCGTGAACCAAGTGATGACTGTGAATCTACAACCATGGCCAGACTGCGAGAACAGCAAATTAAAAGAGGGGTGGCCAAACAAGAAAACTACGCAGGAAGCCAAAGAAGACTGGTAAACCAACACAGAACTGGTGTCGTGAGCCGCTACACGCTGCAGGAATTACTGAGGAGGGGATCCGAACACTTATGGACTGAATGGTTCGATGTGCAATGAGGATGATCTGTCGACTAACTAACTAACCCTTTGACATGTCTTAGGGCACATTGTGCGTATAACGCTTGATCTGTGTTCATCAGCCACAGAGTACCGATTGGTCTCGAATATTTATTGGACAACCCAAGTGAGTAATCTAAATGTTTTGATAAAAAAAATGACCAAGACACAAAGACAATATATCACAAACAGAAAGAGACGGTCGCCATGCTTTGCCACACTATGAGTACAGATAAACTAGTACATATTGTGAGAACAGAAAAGGCTTATAGAAACAGCGGTAGACGAAGGCAACGAACGAAAGAATATCCTGGACAAATAGTTAACAGGCAAAAATGTCCTTGAAGCCTTGAAGACGTGCTTGATAGAAGAATGCTGAAAATTAATTTTTTTTTTTTAAAATTCGCATATCCTTTACAGGACATCGCTGTCAACAGCAGCATCTTTCAGCTGTCTGTTGATTTCTTGGCAAGATTACGCTCAGTAGTTTGCCATTGCTTTCTGAGCGGCCGGCTCAGTTATGCCGCTAGTCACCAGCGGGGGTTGAACCGCCTCCAGCTCTCGCCCGCTACAAGACTGCGTGATAAACGGGATTACGGAAAAAGTGTTGTAACCCCTCAAATGATTGTTTGTCTCTGTAAATTCATTGCAAGGCCCAGCATCTATTTTTATAATGTTATCATTTCTAATTATGTCTCTTTTAGCGGAACTAGCAACTTTTCTCAAGAATTTAATTTAAGACTAGATTAGTGAATTATTTCAAGCCGTGGGAACAAACAAGAACGTTATGTCAGAAAATAATGATGATTACTTGCAATTTTGTGGAAATGGCATTTTTCCAAGATAAGCGCATTTTGTAACTATTAATTTCTTTTTAAATGCCAAGTAACAATACACGGAAATACAAGAATAACGGAAAACACAAAAAAGCGCAAAGGGTCAACTTTATAAAAACAGATCGTAAAATAATGGAAGACGATGCGGCAACAAACCTTCATCAGAAAACAAGACACAAAACCAACAACAGACAATGACGGAAAGTACACTAAAATATGTTTCCTCCTTTTGTCGCCCATTGAAGCTTAGGCCCTGATCTAACTCACTCCAAGGCTCCTTTGTATAACTTACAGTTCCTTCCATCCCTCGCACTAATACTGCGGGCGATTCACTGAATAGTGAAGCAGTATTTACATTCTTGCACAATTTCTTTTCTATGTCAGATATGGGCCTTTTTAATGAGCAAAGATAACCTCTGTGTTTCTGGTCCGTCATAAAAACATAGGATGAATATCCAACCTTCCTACACCAAACCTCATGTTACGACTCTCATGTACCTAGCCTCGTTTACCAAGCCCGGAACTTAATATTTAATACTCAGTCTTCCAGAGGTTTCACTAACCAACCAACAGGAGATTACCTTGAACGTATTGTCAGTAAACAGTAAAGTTACAAGCATACAATATATCATTCACTATGTGCCACTGCTGATAAGCGTGCGCGGTTATGTTTCGTCATCTCACACGATCACCAGAGTTGTGGGTCAGTTCCTAGTTATTATCTAGACCATACCACGTGGCGAAGCCATCCGGATATTCCCCTTGCTCTTTTCCCCTGAATCTTGCTAGTTGTTACCAAGTTCTCTAGTTTATTTCTTCTCATAATGTGACCAAAACATGTTGACTGTCTGCGTCTAATTTCTCTAATAACTTTACGATTTTCATCTGCTTCTTGTAGGACTTGCTCATTTGGTTTTTCTATCTGTCTAGGGCAGTGGTTCTCAACCGGTGGGGAATCTCCCCCCCCCCCCCCCCAGGGGGAAATTTAAGGGTTTCCAGGGGGGAATGAAGATCATTTCAAGATCGCGTTAATACAAGAACCGATTACTTGATATTGCTTTTCCCTTCATACTTTACAGTTATGCACGTCTCATCCTTCTAAAATTCATTTTATAAAGTAAGTAGACCCACAAATCACGTTTTATGTGGATGTCTCATTGAAGCAAGGAAGGATGTGCAAAAGGCTGCCAGGCAGTGTGCAAATTATTATTGGATCAAGTTATGTGAGTCCATTCAAATTGCAAGTGATAAGGGAAACATCAGAAGCATGTATGAAGGGATAAAGAAAGCCATGTGGATGTCTAGACCTGTTTTAACATATTTACCTTCCATTTTTACGTATACTGTGTAGGGGTTGGGGGATTTTTAGGTAGGAAATATGAAAGGGGGGAATGACGTTCTGAAAATATGGTGAAGGGGGGCACGGGCCAAAAAAGGTTGAAAACCACTGGTCTAGGGTATTATTTGCATTTTCCTAAGAAACCGTATTTTCATTGCCATCAAATGTTTTTCAGCTTGTCTGCTCATTGTTCACGCTTCACATCCATACAAAAGTGTAGGTTCTATGTAGCATTTCAACACCCTTTTTCTCGTTGCAATTGACACGCTATATAACTTCAGTGTCAAGTACAACATAAGCACGGCCTGTTTTGTCTCTTAAAGAATCCAGCCCACAGACTAGCCAGACTTATCAGAAGACGAGAACATTCTACCAGAGCTGTATGACGGCTGGCCCGGAGCAACGGGATCGAATCCTACACCAATTTATGAACATTATTGATGACATCGGCGGGTGGAGTTTAACTCAAAACAAGAGCTTCGATGACTGGAGCTTTATGGTGAGAGATATCATTGATTGCTGGTTGATTTCATTTCTCTTGTGTTTTCTTGTGTACACTGACACGGCAGAGTGCAGCACAGTGAAATATGTCATTCTCTCTCTCTCTCTCTCTCTCTCTCTCGCCTCTCTCTCTCTCTCTCTCTCTCTCTCTCTCTCTCTCTCTCTCTCTCACACACACACACACAAAGACATACATACGTACGTGCGTGCCTGCGTGCGTGCACGCCAATCAGTCAGCCAGCCAACCAGCCAGCCAACCAGCCAATCAACCCACCAATCAACCAACCAACTAACCTACCTACCTAACCCAAAATACACGCAGGTGGGCAGGCAGGGTGATATAGAAGTAAACACACACATGCACACACACACACACACACACACACACACGTGTAGTCATATATATATATATATATATATATATATATATATATATATATATATATATATATAACTACTTAACTATATTGTATGTGTGTGTGTGAAAGAAAAAGAGAGAGAGAGTGTGTGTGTGTGTGTGTGTGCGTGGTGTAGTGTGTGTGCGTATGTGAGTGTATGTGTGCGCGTGTGAGTGTGTGTGATGTGTAGTGTGTGTGTGTGTGTGTGTGTGCGCTTGTGTGTGTGTGTGTGTGAAAGAACAGACACATAACTTTTGAATAAGCGGATTTATTTACTTTTCATATTTCTAATATTCGTGTAGCTCTCTTAGTTGCGCTCGGTGTTGTAATGTTTACTTGTACGAAAATGTTTTCTCCTAAAAATTAATACAAAGAAAATCAATAACAATATTAATCTCCCTGGAAATCGTTCACTACACGATGTTTTAATATAACATGATATATTAATGAGTGTAATTGCAGCCTTTAAAAGACATGCAGACTTTACAGCATATTGCGTCCATTGCAATTCCATTAGTAGCCTACACTTTTTAAAGTGCCTTGGTTTTCTAATGGCGCAAATTTATAATTTTTAATTGGTTAACATTTACATGGGTAAAGGGCCATGTTGATTCTAATGACTCAAATGTGTAATTTAAATCTGACTTAGAACATTGCAAACAAATCCAATCATTTCTAATGGCCTGCAGTTCAAATGTGATGGGAGGATCTACTCCAGTGTTTCCCAACCTTTTTTGTGCTATGCCCCACCTAAGCCTTTCTAAAATTCTTATGGCACCACCCACCCCCCCCCCCCCCCCCCCCCCCCCCCCCCCCCCCCCCCCCCCCCCCCCCCCCCCCACAATGTATCATTTTTAATATTCAAAAATTGAAATGTTCACTAAAGAAACTAGAATTTTTTTTTAGAAGGACTCACGGTTCCCAGAGGGGCCAGAGCCCCACCTCCCTCCCCCCCCCCCCCCCCCCTTCCGATCCCGTGTCCCTGTGTGTCGGTTGTGTTGGGTGAATTTTTTTTTAATTTGGTTTGGCGGTTACCCCAATCAAGCTGGTTCCCCCGCCTCCCTCTTTTTTTTTGTGGACCCACATCTAAGGTGAAGATATGTGATGGGTTTTTATTTGATCATCCCGGCCCCCGACCAGACAAGGTGCACTACTGGGGGGAGAGCAGCAAATGCACCCGATCCTAGCCAAAGGACCGATAGGTTTTAGGAAGAAATCACTAGGAAATTATTGAGCAAACACAGTAAGTAAATTTTCAAAACATGGTTGATTGATTGATTGATTTAGGAATCGACATCACGGCATTCGGAGCATTCCCATAAGCGCTCCGTCCCCATCCTCACCAGCCAGCGAAGAGTTCCAACACCAATAGTACCAGTAGCAATCTGATTATATGTCCTTCTCGCCTTTCCTTTGAGCGTCGGCCAGATCCCCTCGTCACTCCTCGCTGTCTCATTCTTGCCAGACCATGGTAATCCATTTGCTCCTCCGAGGTGTACACGTGCTCCCACAAGGCCGCAACCACGTCTGCCTTGTCATGTATCAATACTCCACCAAGTTCTGCAGAGCCAGCCAATCTGTCCGCCTGTTCACTTCCCAGCACACCGGCATGCCCCGAAGAAAAGATCCAGGCGATGCTTGTCACCCGTGACCTCCGAAGCGAAGCAAGCCACTCCGCACGAAGCCTGCCCGTCCTCACCCTCGTCAGCATGCTTTCTGAGTCAGTTACAATCACGATGTTTGTGCGTGTCGTTTTCTCCATCCAGCGGAGAGCCGCAGAGACTGCCTCCACCTCCATTTTTAAGCTGGATGTTGTGGTATCAAATCTTATTATGATGATTTTCAAAACATATAATGGAGAACTGAAATTCAAGTATAAATAATTTTAATGAAGATTTTTCTATATTATTTTAATTATTAGTAATTATTTAAATTTAGTGAGATCTTTGCGCTTGATGCTTGCTGCAAAGAGATATTGTGTCAGGTTCCAATTTAGTTAACTTCAGTCTCAAGTCTCCCCGTTTTGTTATATCCAGCCGATTTCTTCCATTTTCGAATTGCCCCCCTTAACAATCGAATTGCGCCCCCCCCCCCCCCCCCCCCCCCTGTGGGGCGTGGGCCCCACGTTGGGAAACACTGATCTACTCAGAGATAGTTCATTGGTATTCTAATGACCAATCAGTGTAATATCAATTGTATTATGCAATATAAATGGCTTAGAGAATGTGCACTGACAAAGTGCAATGTTGATTCTAATGACTCGCGTGGGTGATAATAAACAGGCTTAGAACACGTACACAGTAAACTGCAGTGTTGGTTCCAACGACTCACTCATGTGTATGATGTTATACTGGCTTGGATCTTGTAAACGGCAAACTGCCTTGTTAATTCTTGTATAATTTCGGACTAGCACAGACCATGTACACAGATAAAGTGAGATGTTGATTCTAAAGACTCACGTGTATAATTTCATATTGGCTTAGAACCTACAAAGTTCATGTTAATTCTAATGTCTCGATTTTATAGTTTTAAACTGGGTCACGGAACCTCGGATTATAACATGTGCACAGACAAAGAGCGAAGTTGATTCTAGTGACTCGCACATATAGTTTAAGAAGGGCTTATAGCATGTATACGCAGTGCCATATTAATTTTAAAGACTCACGTAAATAATTTCAGACTGTCTTAGAGCATTACACAGACAAAGTGTATTGATTATTCTAACGACTCACTCAGGTGTATAGTTTCAGACTGGCTTAGAAAATGTACACAACGTGCCTTGTTGACTCTAACGAATCGCGTGTATAAATTCAAACTGGCATGCAAACAGAGGAAGTGTGACTTCAATTCTAGCAATTCGCGTGCATAATTTTAGACTGTCTTAGAGCATGTAACAAAGTGTCATGTTGATTCTAAAGATCCACATGTATAGTTTCAAACCTTCTTAGAGGTTGGACATAGATGAAGCGAGATGTTGATTCTAACGACTCACTTGTGTAAAATCTCAGACCTGCTTAGAGGTTGTACATAGATAAAGTAAAATGTTGATTCTAAAGACTCACGTGTATAATTGCAGGCTGGCTTAGAACATGTACACAGACAAAATGCATGGCCGTTTTTCAGACTCTCGGTGGAGGTGGATGAGCGAGACCCAACGAAACTTCATATTATCAAGGTCAGAAACGTCTGTTTTATATGATTTAGTTTTAAATGTATTTCTCAGTCTTTTACACATTTAAACTGTATTGTAGTCATAAATGTATTGTATGATATGCATTTCCATTAGCGAAATTGGAATATTTTGTGAAATATATTATATTGGGCAGAAAATTAAATAAATACCAGCCAAGGGAACTCAGGTTGTTATTTTCTTGGTTTAATCTCGTAATTGTTCTTTTCTCTATGTATTTTTAATTATGACTGGATAGTATGGAGAGTGGGGGGGGGGGGGGAGGGGAGCTTGCCCTACACTCGCCTGTAGGGCCAAAGGTCCTAGAATTGAATCCACATAAATGCTGTTTTTGAACAAATTAAATTGGCCTTACAGGTGAGCCGAACCTAAAATAAATAAAAAAATTGTTGTGTATCTCTTACGGGACGTTGCAGTCAACACCAACATTTTTCAGCTGCTGTTGATGTACTAGGCAAGTGTTACGTTCAGTAGTTTGCCATTGCGTTCTGAACGACCGGCTCCCATACCAGCACGCTATAATACAACGCGACACGGTCTGCTGCACATATCGGTCGCAGCTGAGCTTCGAACGCCTGGTACCCGGCTCATGAACCGCGTTCGCAAGCCTTTAGCCACGGAGCCGGCAAACCTAAAATATGTACTAGGAAATGTCTTGGGAAATTTTTAAAAAGCTGGTGTGATATTGGCCACACAACACATCAAATAACCAGTGGTCTTTACCAAATATGGGGTTAAGCTACGTGTGATCTATCATACTATACGCGTGAAGGCGTATACAAATGGACTTTAAAAGTAAAGATGTTATCAAGTCATTACCCCATATGGACAACAATCACCTTCGGATTATGTGGGGCGGTGTGTGAAGATATAAGGAAAAGAATCTTCAAATCTTAATAGCCAACTGTAAAGGAAACGTGAACTGGCTCTAAAAGAATGTCTATGGGTATAAAGTATAAAGTGGCCAATAGAGCATTGGAAGTTTACCGAACCTTCAAGAGGAGAGCACTCACTCTTTGTAAAACGAGGGTCCATGTGACTTTCCAACCCACCGCAAGCTCCATAGTAATGTTGTCCCTGGACTAATCTTATCAATGTGAACACACATGAAAAAAAAAAATTCTCAAACACCAACTAACAAGTAAATAAACAACTATTGTTTTCAACAAATAATATTATATTAAGATAACTTGGGGAAAGGAAGAAAATATCTGCAGGATCATAGAACATGGCATAATCATAAACCCACCACACAAATGAATAATAACATCTTATTAAACACTAAAGCAATTATGTCTAATTAATTAATTAAAAAACAATCCATATGTCCGGTCTCTCTGGCCTAGGGGTTAACGTCTTTCTCCACAATCCTTTATATTCTCGTAAGTAACGTAATATGCGCGAGAATTGGTAGCGGTTGTCGCCGCGTTGGTAACTTACGTGGGTATGTGAGCCGGTCGCTCAGAAAGCAGTGACAAACTACTGAGCGTAATCTTGCAGAGTACATCAACAGCAGCTAAAAAATGCTGGTGTTGTCACACACACACACACACACACACACACACACACACACACACACACACACACACACACACACACACACACACACACACACACACACACAAAATCAAAATGTTGTCTTTATGAAGGAATGAAACCCCATCTTCCTCCCTCTACTGAAATGCTAAGGATTTTCTAGTTCTCACGGAAAATGTTCATAGGTTGACAGGAACACAGTAAATGTCCATTAGTAAATTGAACGGTGTAACATCCGTCCTTTACACACACGGGGAGTGAATGTTTATAACTAATAACACAGGGGAGGGTGAAAGTCCATAATCCTGCAGGTGTTGGCACGGGGGGAAAACATGAAGTGGTAATAAAAGAAACCCAGCGACGTTTATCCTGCTGGGGTTGAGGTTCGTACAATGGAGAGGCCAGTGGTGGTTAAGGGGGAATCACTCTTCCCGTACTGGAAAGGCATCTCCTCCTCAGCCCCTGAGTAATGTGACCCTCCTATTTCCAATCATCATCATTCATAAAAATGTCCCATCTTCATTTTATAAAAATGCCCCATGTTCATTCAATAAAAATCCATGTCTGTTCAAGGAAGAAACCACGGTGCCCTGCTGAAAATATGTGCCAACAAAATAGCCATACTCATAGAAAAAAGTGGGGGAGGGGAAACAATCGCCAAACAACAACAACAAAGAACAAATAAAAAAGAGAGAGTCACACACACACACACACACACACACACACACACACACACACACACACACACACACACACACACAGAGCGAGAGAGAAAGATAGAGAGAGAGAGAGAAGATGACGTGATCAGAAGACATGTGTGAGTCCTCAGACTGGCCCCATCGTCAGTAAGAGTGATGTCATTTCTCCGTCTTGGCATATATTCTCTTCTCCCATATAAAGGTATAGACAAACTCGTCTTACATGCATATATGCATTAATAAACTCGTCAATGATTATGTGTGCATGAACACACATACTAAGAAACAGAGTCTCATATGCACATAAAGACAAAGAGATTGTACGAGCTTCTCCAGAAAAGTATCTCCCTATAAGAATACGAGTGATATTCTATAACATGTTAAGGTAGATATTTTCCCAATCACCATTTACACAGGAAGATTGAATAACTAGTAGACAGGAATATCATTCCTTATAAAGGGCATGAACTGACCAGATAGACACTTCCTAAGTCAAAGGAAATGCACCTAATTCTTCGAGAATTGTCTTTAGATATTCACAAAGAAAACTCTAATATATAATAGTCTTAAGTTAACTCTAGTCTCCAACTTACCAACAATCATCATGAATATTCCATCATGAATTTATAATACACAACACCACCATAATCACAACAGTCGAACTGGCCAAAACATCTGGTTAGGTCAGGGCATTTCTTTAGTCTGCATCTCAACAGAAAGTTTCACCCAGCACTTTCTAATCTTCCTCATTCTCATATTTTATATTAATAAAAGCCGACAGTGCCGCCTCCAATGAGAATATATGAATTTTGCCGCGAACACGACGTCACTCCTACGTAGGCGAGTTGTTGACAATCCTAAATTGGAATCGTCAAGGGGAAGTAACTTGCAGTTATCTCCAGTGATGAATGGGGAAATAATCTTGACAGCTCAGGCCTTCTAACAACCCAAGGGGAACTATTTGAAACAAGGAAATTAACCTTATCAGTGATCGCCCCATTTCTTAGCCCAAAGATCAAGCGACAGGTGTTGAATGTCACAGCTATATTTAGATATTGTTGTCAACTCCAACCGTTCTCATTTTATCAAAGAGAGCAAGGGAGAAGTGGACTAATGTTTAACTTAAAATCAACAGGTGTTCCTATTCCGGACCCGCTTCAACACTGGAATCTTTTCCCTATATATATTTGCTGTTTTTCGGAATTTTCAGAGTACTGGACAAAACATGTCATAGATTAATAATCCTATGAGGGTAAAACGGTGAGCAGCTGCTTTTGCGGCTGACTCAAATACAGGACTATCAATCTGAGCCGGTGATGGATCCTAACATAACTTCTCCTTGAGGTTGAAACGGGGTAGGGTGTAATGCTAGAATCGAATACAAATGTAAAGGGCCCTTTAACACGCTTAAGGCTGGGTTTATCTGGAATCACAGGTCAATGTTAAAAATCCGCTGTGATGCGAATCCCATGACTACCGACCCTGCACTCAAGCATTCGAGCCACTATTCTACCGCGGCTCCCAGGGACTTTATAGAAATATGAAAAATAACAGATTTATAGTTCTGTGTATAGACATCAAGACCCCAAAACGATTATTCACTTCTAGGTTGTATGCATCTGGTATATTTGTGAGATCAAAACGAAGTCGCCTTGATCCCCGGGTAAGCTGTTTGAGTTTTACTTTCACATCTGCTTCTAATAACTGATGATCTGTATCACAGTCTTCACTTCGTAGCGTTTTTGCCGATGTTATGCTTGATCTCCATCTTCTTTGTATTAAAATATAATCTATCTGGTTTTTGGTAGTACTGTACGGGGCCATCCACGTGAAGAGTCTTCTAGGGTGTTGTTTAAAAAGTGTGTTGGCTATCGTTAACTCATTTTCTGTGCAACATTCAATTAATTTGTCGCCTGCATCATTTCTATTTCCCAATCCAAATTTTCATAAAACGTGTATGTCATGTTAAGCTCTTTCTGTACCCACTTTTGCATTAAAGTATCCCATTATTATTGTTATGTCATTATGACCAATCTTATGTAAAGTGTCTTGCAGTGTGCTGTAAAAATCTCTTCAATTTCGTCCTCCTCTGTTGTTGAAGTAGGTGCATAAATATATATGAGAAATGTTTTTTGGATGACCATTAAGTCTGAAATGTTTTTTGGATGGCCTTTAAGTCTGACAGTGAAGATTATATTACTGACCGTGTTATACCCAATTAAAGCTTTTGCCGTTATTTTATTTAGACTAAATGCCACTCCGCTCTGGCCTCCGACATCTCTACCAGAATATATGAATATACTTCCATTTTCAGTTTTAAAATGTCCCTTGCCTCTCTCATCACATACTATCTTAAACTTTCCCTCATACAGATTTCTTACATCCCACGTTCCTAGTAGCAGTCTTCTTCTTAGTCTGACACATGGGATTTCTTTGGTAACAGCTTCAGGAATAACTCTGTCATCACGATTACTAGTACTGGCCCCTGTATCACATTCTTCCCCATTGTTATCTGATCTGCCTGGCCTGGGGGGGGGGGGGGGGTCTCACCATCAGACCTCTTTCTTATTAAGTTTTCTATCATGGTTGTTAAGGTTTCTTTGCAAGTTTTGCAGAAGGTAGTTTGCCATTGCTTTCCTTCAGAGCAGTGACTGTACTAGCCGGTGGCCATAGCCATTGCATGCATTATTGAAATGTCTTCTGCGGATTTATCTATGCAAGATTAGTTTCTTTAAATTTAAGAATAACAGTGTCGTTGTTTTTCATTTGAATAAATGTTTTCATCTTAAGCTTACACTGTAAGCCTTACAGTCACATACAGTTTGTACATGCTTTGTTTTTATCTGTATTTCTTTTCATTTACATATTTTAATGCACACAAAGGAATTTACACAATGAAGAAACAACGAGAGGGAAAGTTTGAAGCTCTCCACGTGTAACTAGCTATACGATGATGGTGTATCTGCAGTGGGCTAGATATTTTTAAATATCTAAAATGGGAAATATCCTGTTTAGAGGCCAATGTTACCGAGAGGTCTGACGCACTTGAGCTTAAGCTTCCTGTACGCTGACAATGAGGTAGTGAGTTCATTCCACACATTGTTCAGCTAGAGATTAAAGGTTACCTCTCGTTCAGAAATCAATGGCAAACTTTTTGTTTAAAATATTCTATTTACAGGACATCGCTGTCAACACCAGCATTTTACTGCTGTTGTTCATGTCTTTCTTGTTTTACGTTCAGTAGTTTGCCATTGAAGTCTGAACGACCGGTTCCAATATCAACATGTTAAAACCCCAGCGCGACACGGTCTGCTGTCAAATCGGTCGTCGCCGCATTTCGAACGAATGGTAAGAGACTCACAATTCGTGTTCGCAAGCTTTAGGCCACGGAGACCGGCAAAGGCAAACTACTAAACGTAAAATTGACATGAAAATCAGCCTCGAGTTGATCGCAGCGTCCAGTTAAGGACATACAACATGTTTGAAAATATATTGTTCAAAGTCGCGTTGTCGAAAGGGTAAGAGTTCTCGCTCTTCAACTTCCTGTGCTGTGATGGCGGGGTAGAGGGTTTGAAAATATCTTGTTGAAAGTCGCGTTGCCGAAAGGGTAAGAGTCCTCGCTCTTCAACTTCCAGTGCTGTTGAAAGTCGCGTTTCCGAAACGGTAAGAGTCCTCGCTCTTCAACTTCCGGCGCTGTGATGGCAGGGTTGGGGGGTTTTCTCTCTGCACAAGTCAGTTGGACTTAAACGTTGACTACTCGACCTTGATGTGGAGACGTAAATTACAACAAATTCAGAATACGGAGTAGGTTCGCCTGATGGCGGGAAAACACTGGTAATAGGGAAAGCTGACCCACACGCAACAATCAGTCCAGTGTGGACTACGCTCGAGTTCAAACCGAGCAACGGAAAAACATATCCTGCTCAGCCTCCAGCGTTACAGCGTTAATATTTGATGTCTGTTATAATTTCAGATCATTATTTTTACGTATAACAACTATAATCGCACACTTCTTAATTTCCTCTGACCTCACATTGTTTCATTATCCGCTCTCATCTCTCACGTATAATGCTTTCTTCTGTAATCTTTGGCAGGTTTTGTGTGTGTGTGTGTGTGTGTGTGTGTGTGTGCATGCCTTGATTTTCTAATAAAAATTTGTTACATGAAACAGAAAACTGTAGATCGATGTTGTAATGTTACGGGTACCAGCAAGATGCGAACCGATACCGTTTTGATGATACTAGTGTCGTGTTGATGGAAACGAATTGTGATACTTGTCATTTCGTTCGTGAATGCAGTCAGTATCTGTAGACTTGTTGAGGATATAATTGCTAGTTTAAAAATATAGTTTAGTTTAGTTTAGTTTAGTTTGGTTTGGTCGATCACAGCACACGGGTGTAACCCATAAGTGCACCGTACTACTCCTAACTCAAGCCTTAGTCCGGAGAATCTCAGCTCAGTGCACGAACTTCTTAGCATCGGCGAGGATCCTGAAAATACTTTGGGTAGATATTTAACTCGAAATTTTGCCCGGGCAGCGTCGTTAGGCTACTTTTTTTCGATTTCCAACTGCCAAGGGATTTTTTTCGTGCGCCACAATACTCACGGGCGTCCGATCTCACTACCCATAGAGCAGGGTAAATTTTGTTACTAGATGTCCACGTGAAAAAATCCCGGCCCTCACCGGGGCTTGAACCCAGGACCTCAAGCACTCGAGGCGGACACCACACCTAGAGATCACTCACCCCCCCCCCCCCCCCCCCCCCCCCCCATAAACATATAGAGTAAAGGACACTTTTCCTTACTTGAAGCACAATGAGCATATGGTGCAATCCACTTATTTGTTTAGCTGACCAGTCAAGGTGATCTGTTCAATATTACGTCGGTCGTCTTTCGAGTCACATATTTGCTACCACTCATTTTAGGCTAGGTCTGTCTTGGATTAAACGTAAAAAGTAAAGGTCCCTTTCACACGTCTAAGACACACTGGGCATATGGTGCTAGACCCATATTTGTATAGGCCCAACAGCACTCGGTGGGTGGTGTGGTCGGGATTCCAACGGCCACTTTTACTTCCTAAAGACATACTTACTTCATAATTAAAGCTGAAGAAACTAAATATGGAAAAGATCAAGTGTTTTGGCTTGCATCAAACGACATAACAATATTCTGAAAAACTTAATGTAGGGAAGCGATGTGGACAAAAAAAGTGTCATATATATGAAAGGACAAACAACATAATGATATCATCAGAATACAGCCAAGGTGACTACAACAAAATATGCTTCAGATTTGTAACATGCAACCTTAACTGCGGAGATGGCACTCCATGATGATGATAACGATAGTTAGATAAGGTCATCGGTTATTGTACTCAGTAAATTATGGACTCGCGGAGTGTGCTTCAGAAAGTGGAAACTGACATGTTCCTGGTGGAGTGATTAGCATCAATCGACAAGACCTGTGGTTCTCAAAGAGGGGGGGGGGGGGGGGGGGGGTAAAGATTATTTCAAGCTTCGCATAATACAAGAACCGATTACTTGATATTGTTTTTCCCTCCCTACTTTACGGTTCAGTACATCTCGCCCTTCTGAAATTCGTTTATATAACGTAGGTAGATCCGCAAATCACGTTATATGTAGAATTCTAGACTTGTTCTAGTATGTAGTTATTAAATTTAGCTTCCATTTTTACGTACTACTTTTTAGGGGCCAGTCGGGGGTGGGATTTATAGGGAGGAAATACGAAAATTGGCGGGGGTGACATTTTGAACATATGGTGAAGGGGTGCATGGGCCAAAAAAGGTTGAGAACCACTAGACTAGACGGAGATTGCGAGCATAGCATTGATTATCTGCCCAGGGCCTGCAGGAGTGCGCGATAATAAACAGTTAGATAGATTAGCTGCCACGGCTCCTGTTAACAGGGAGCTACATTATGATACAAGTTTGAGATCAAAGCTCTCTGGGATCAAATGGAGAAGGCAGTTGAACAGACGGAGTATCCCTGTCTGGACGGACAGGCTCAGAAGGCTCTTGACTTTACTCAAAGCGTAATGGAAAAGCCTAGTGGGCTTTTAATCAAATTGCTGATGGAATAATTAGCATGGACACTCTTCGGTGTCTTTAGAAGACGGGAACAGAGCATGTGTGGGCAACTCTTGAGTGCAGTGATGGCGGTTCTTAAATTAAGTATTACTTCTTTCTTCCTAAATGATTGTCACTAGGCTAAATAATTTTATCTAAGATGTGTTGATCACAGGTCGGCATATAAACTCTCAGACGTCTGCTTAATAAGGGCTGGTGATTCATCTGTCAAGCACTGGCTCCGTTGATAACTTTTCCATGTTTGTATTTTTCTCATGGCAAAATCCCAGATCGGTGTCATCTGCTGAAAACACTTAGTGACAAAAGTTCAGCCCTAATTCTCAGGAGATGCCCAACCATTTAACGTTACGCTTGGCTGCAAGTTGCATACAAGTTGAATATCTTTCGCCGTTGTCCGTGTCATCATGTCTCATTTTGTTTATCCCGGTGGCATTAAAAGCTTCGCGTTTATTATTGGGCATCTTAATGCGCAAGATTTGAATAGAATTACATGGCACCAGTTCAATACAAACATGCGACATTAGGAAGCTTAGATAAAAAGAGAAGTATTTAAAAATTTATTTTTAGAATCAGTTATGTTATTGAAATTAGTCGCATGTTCTTTACAGGACATTGCAATCAAATCCAACATTTCCATTGGCTGTTTGTGTTTTACAAGGCAATTTTACGTTGAGTAGTTTAGAATTGCTTTCTGGATGCCCGACTTACATACCACCAAATTCAACGCAAAGTGATCTGCTCCGAAATCGTCTGCGGCTGATTTGGAACTCATGACTCAGTATGTCGATGGGATTGTGAAACTGGACTCACTAACCCCTAAGCCTCATAAGCTGACACGCTAAGGAAAACATCGGAAAATATTGAAATACATTTCAAAGAGGCAATTTTTTTATTCTCTAATATGTCTAATCTTTATTAAACAAGTACATAACAGAAGATTTTTAATGTTACATTCTTGGAACTGAGAATGCTGAAGATGTTTTCCCTTATTCTTCTGGAAATTGAAATAGATTAAATGGCGAGTTTGAAAGGAGATGAAGAACACATTCAGAAACAGTCATTTAAACTTTAACGGTCTATACAAGAATGACATAATGGCAACAAAAGCACAAGAGGGATATTTGTCCAGGAACACGGAGACAGATCGATGAACTATGAAGGATATCGTGTCAGTATTCGATGGCATCGTAAAATATTTCCTGTAGTGTTTCTAGACTCACTATAAACGTTGCTGTGTTTTTAAAGTCGCTCTTATATCTTTACTGTTAACATTATATTTGATAACACACAGCTCGCTCCATTTCTCATCTGCACTTATCAATTGTTGTCAATGCCTTTTGTAAGCATTGTTTGCTTAATTTTACCAATAATTTTTATTCACCATCACTATCTCCAAGATCTTCTTGAGTTGGTCAGCGATTTCATCTTACTTACAAACTCTCATTGAGTGAATAGATGGTGCGTCAGTAATCATGCTGAAGACTTCTTCGATATCCTCTTTTTCTAGCTTACGCATGCATAGTGAGCGATTCAGTGAATAATATCAAGAAGGTTCAGCCTGGCATCGCACAAGAGAGAATGGCTCGACTACACTGACACATCACAATTTGTCAAGCTAACTTTAATCTAATGTGCAGGTACACTCAGGCGTGAAAGACAGTGAGCCGATCGGTTAGGCGATGATCGAGGTGGCATGAGCAAGAGATGGGCCATACAGATGCTGGGCGAACAAATGACTTTAAGGAAACCTATTAATCTACTTCCTTGTCCACGGTGAGGGAGATGAGAGGGAAGCGGGGAGCCACCAGACATGGACATATTGTGCATAGCACGAGACATTTGATTAACCAACACAGAACTGGTATGATCAGTCGATATACGCTGGCGGAGATGTTATTAAAGAGGCGTTCGAAACATCTATGGACCTATTCGGAGTGTGATAATGGTGATCCTTAATAATCATTACTTGCCGACCATTTCTGAAGGAAACACTTGCATAGATCATACGGTATATTTTTCTCAAAATAATAATAATTTACATTATAGTCACTATGGTAAAATTACAAACCATGGGGTTGTGCTTGCAGATTGTCTTTATCATTAGGATGCCTTGTAAAGTGGCGTAGGCGTTTCATGTCTCCCGGTCCTTGGTGTTCTTGGTCAAATCTGTTGTACGATAAACCTCTATGCCATCGTCATAGACCATGACGCGTCAGTTCTCTGGTATACCTCTATCTCTTTTACCGCTGATCGTTTCAATCGTCAAGAGATCCTCCAATGTCCACACTTCTCATTATGTGACCAAAGAACTCTGCTTCTCTCGTTCATATAGTTGTGTATAATGTTTTACATTTTTTAAATCCTCTTCCAGGCATTTTCTGGATTGTTTAAGAGTCATTGTTATCTGACCGCCCAATGTATTTGCAACATTCGTGTCAGGGACCACATTCCCCTATGCCTCCAAACTATGTCTTGTTTGTTAGTTCAAACTCCTAAGGTTCACTGAGATTTAGCAGAACAAGTTTTACATATCATTTAAGTAGTTTCATTCAACTGAATATAAGATGCTCTTCATCATCTGCTTGCTTCTTGCTTGCTTGCTTGTGTTCGTTGGCTGTGAACTCCAGCGCGAAGTCCTGTATGCCGGATGAAAACATCCTGTTGTCCAACATCAGTGTGATGTCATTCAGGACCTGAGGTTTGCGTGAGTATCCGCTATCCCATGTCTGGCTTATTGGTGTGCAGACTGGTGGTTCCTCGCCGTGCAGGCAGACACTCTCCGACTTCGGAGGAATCAGCGATCCTACTGACTTTAGCCAGGACCCCAAAGGGACCTGTTGCCCAGGACGCTCGGCGAGGACGCGTCAATAGGTCTTGGCCAGTATAGAACCCAGCCCTGGCTGCCTTGGAAACACCTCTGCGTCCCCTCTTCATCATCTGAAATGCAGCATTAACTTGGCTGAAGATGTGATAACATGAAATAAGTTGGAATCCATCAATTTCTGTGTTTCAGCACAGTAATGTCCAAACATCGGTGGGAAGTTTGTTCAACATGACAATCCACCATAAATCTAGCTTTTACAAATACCCATAAACTAATTCTTTCGAAATTGGGTTTCCCATGTCTTCCTTTCGTATCTTTTTGTTTTAAAATTGTAATTCAAACAATGAATAAGCTTCCCATCTCAACACAAAGCTCGTTAGTCACTTCTTATAATATGAATTATCCACAGATTGATTGTGAGAGAGACAATTCTTCTATCAGACAGTCACTTCTTATAATTTGAATTATCCACAGATTGATGTAGGAGAGACAATTCTTCCATCAGATTTTTTCCCAGTTGTTAGCTCCAGTCATGAAACCATTAACAGTTCAAATACCACAGATCAGCCTGTAGTCAAAGATGCCGCTGAGGTACATCTGTTCGTTAAGTTTTATTTCTATAAATGCTTTTATAAAAGCATTCTATACTAAGACATTTATGATAATAAATATGCTCTATAAACTACCATCACGTTCATTTTTTTAGTTTCTGTAACAAGCAGTTTACAATAAAAAAAACTATTCCCTAAATTACGTAGCATGTTTATTTTCTTATCCCATTCTATACCAGGTAATAAACTATTCTTTAAATTACCAAGCATGTTTACTTTCGCAATTTATGTACAAGTAATAGTTTATGTTAATAAACTATTTCCTACATCACGAAGCATGTTTATTTTCTCAGTTTATGTTTCAAATAGTTTATGTTAATAAACTAGTCTCTATATCATGACGCATGCTTATTTTCTCAACCATTCTATACCAAGTAACAAACTATATTCTACATAACCAAGCATGCTTATTTTCTCAATGTATGTAGGCCCTACAGATAATTTATGTTAATAAACTATTCACGAAATCACTAAGCATGTTTATTTTCTCATCTCATTCTATACCAAATAATAAACTATTCTCTACATCACCTAGAATGTTTATTTTCCCAATTTATGTACAAGCAATTTATGTTAATAAACTATACCCTACATCACTAAAAATATTTATTTTCTCTATTTATTTACCGAGCAGTTTATGTTAATAAACTATTCTCTACATCATGAAGCATATTTATTTTCTCAATTTATGTACCATTCGGTTTACGCTAACAGACTATTCTCTACGCCATTAAACATGTTTAATTTGTCTATTTATCTTTATTTACAAGCTAGTTTATATTAACTAAATTAGTCTCTACATCGCTGCATTTTCCTCAGAAACCACATCTCAACTGCCATTAGTTTGTTTTTCAGCTTGTCTGCTCATTGTCCAAGTTTCACATCCATACAAAAGTGCAGGTTCTATGTAGCACTTCAACACTTTTTTTCTCGTTGCAGTTTTATTGGTCAGTATGTTTTCCATCCTGCAAAAGGAAAGGCTACCTTTGTCAAACTGATTCTTGTTCTAATCTCTTCAAGGCACTTTTTATCAGACGTCATGACTGTTCCGAGATAGTTGTACCGATTCACTTGTTTAATTATTAGAATATTTTACGTACTTTATTTTGAGGTATTTTTTTCTTTCTAGTGACGACCACAATTTGTCATCTTCCCAACTTAATTCTAACCCTAGTTGTTCAATGTGTACAACAACCGCATCTACTAAATAATTGCAGAACCTGCTAATTGTCTGCAGTCAATGCTGTATCATCCACATATCTAATCTAATGTTGTTGATATTATGTCCCCCAATGGTGATACCACTAAAATCTTCTACATTTAACTGTACAGGGAAAAAAGATCTGGAGACATTACACATCCCTGTCACACACCTCTCCTAATGGGCTGATATTGACCTACTTCTTTATTAATCTTTATAGCAGCTTGTTGTTTCCAATATATGTTTTTGAAAACAAATTTAAGGTCTTTCCCATCAATTTGCAGGTCTGCAAGCATCTTCATCATGTTGACATGTTTTATTTTATCGAGAGCCTTTGTGTAGTCAATGAAACAAAGATGCTAGGTCTTTGTTTACTTCTATAGAACCCTCAATTAATGTTCTCAGCAAATACACAGCATCTACTGTACCTTTGCCTCCTACAAATAACATCGTTCTTCCTCTATTTCGGTTAAATATTCAAGGTAATTGATTAGTGTCCTTCATTCTGCCTTGTGAAATGGTGGATTGCCCAATGCAATATGATTCTTGTACTGTATATATTTATTTCCCCCAGAATATACTTATTAACTATGAACATCATTAAGTAATCTTGCTATGCTGTGTTTATACTATTCTGTCCATGTCACACTTTCTAACTGGTTTAGTGCCGTTTGGCTTATTGTTTGTATAGTTTGCTTTAAAGTCTTCACTTTCTGTATAGTTTGCCTTTGTGTCTCTTCTTTGTTTAAAGAGAGATAACTCTAAAATCCCGTCTTAAGGTGCATATATTCTATTTCTATGAGTATTTATGTTTCTTGGCCACTAACATTTCAAAGCATGGACAGCATTATTGACATAGATAAGTGTATTATTTTTCCTTGTATGTCTTATTCTGCTTTATTGCATTTGAGTTCAATAACAATAATAATATTGTTACATAATTCCAGACCTCTGTCTACAATGTGTATATGCATGTTAATCTTATATATGTTTAAAATATGATCACAATATACAAATACAAATATAACTGAATTACTAAAGGCTGATTATATAACATATGTGTGATTTATTGTGTTCACAGTTGAAAAAGATTTTTCTGGGTGAGACTGTTCACATTTTCACATCATTTGGTGCTACAGATGAGGAAGCAATTTCCAGAGCTGAAATGATACTTGACCTGGAGAAGTTTCTGGCATCTGTGAGTGATTGACAAGTCCTATTATTACAATCTCAATGAGTACAGAAATTAATTCACACTTACAAGATTACATAATGAAATAAAGACAATTTATAAGAATATTTTTTCATAAATGGAAATTAACCTCTAAATTCAAATATATGGCTTATTCTCTTGAGATTTCTCATTTCTGTTTTAATATTTTAATAAAGCAGTTAGTGCAGCAGTTTCACTTACATTTTAAAATATATTAGTACATTAATATTGATCACCTATTTCATCTAAATAATATATATATAATAAATTATATTGGTACATTAATATTATATTGATCACATATTTCAACTTAAATATTCTTAGGATTATTAATCCAATCGGTGATGTACTCAGGGTTATTAATCTAAGCCGGTGATGGACACCTAATATAACTTCTCTTTGAGGTTTGGAATTGGAAACAAATCCTCATCATGTGCTCTACCAGCTGGCATAGGCATTCATGTATCTCCACAAATCTCGGTGCTTGGTGTTTTAGATCAGTATTGTCATCTGGTATCACTTGTGGCTTGTGACAGCTTCTACTAGACGTGGCTGTCCTAAGAAGAACAAGTTGTTCTGTGACTTTGATTTCTGGGAGAGCATGATTTCTTTAGAAGCTAATGAGGTGGTTTCACATTGACTTCCACATCCACACTGGGATATTTTACCTTTGCCTTTAACAGCCGTTTCCAACTGTCAGGACAAGCTGCAAAGCTGTCAATTGTCCCAGTAGATACTTGGTCCTTACAGATACATTTGCTACACTGTAGTGTCTCATATAGAAGGTTTTCTCTTCACTTATATATATATATATATATATATATATATATATATATATATATATATATATATATATATATATATATATATATATATATATATATATATATATATATATATATATAATCCATCCTCTACCACTTGGAAATACAGCTGGGATTTTCTCTATTGTTAAGTCACACAATAAAAAATACAATTGTCTCATCACCAATGTTGAATACATTCTAATGTTATATGCATTCCCAGAGTTATAGCATGCCACCAGTACAATGCTTTGTTCGTTTTACCACATGGCTCCCCTGGTTCATGGACAATAAATTTTTAAAATTGTAATGCAGACAGTAGATAGTCAAGCATTAAAGTCAACCAGTTCTTTCAATATGAAATCTAGTGCACAATTGTTAATGCAACAGATAAATCTGGTCTTATGCAGGCCATAGTGAAACAAGCTCGACTTAACAAAAATGTCAATCCATAACATTCCCAACCAACAGATTAAACACATAATATACTCGTAAATGAATAATAAATCTGCTGATTGTTAAATATGTCAGTTGTATTCTTTTTAAATGTTTTCATAAGACCCAACAATTTGTACTCATAGAGGCTGTCATCATCATCAAATGCCATGTCAAATGGCATAGGTTTCCTTGTCTCTCCATATGCCTCAGTTCTTGGTGTTCTGGGTCTATTTCTCCATATCACCATCCTAGACCGTCTAGAATAATTTTTCTCTTAGTTTGCTTCTTTTATCACTGATTTGTACATACATGACGGTGCTCTCCATGTCTCTCTATTCGTTATGTAATCAAACAACAACATTTGTCTCTTTGATATTGTTGTGTCTAATGTTCTACTTTCATTATCTTTACCAGGCAATTGTTATTAGTTACTATGGCAATCTGACTATAACAAGAGATAAAGAAGTTTAGTATATATATTTATTATACTCAAGTTAGATTGGCAGTCGTGAATGCAATGATTTTATTGTATACCTGCTCGTTCATAATGACACATTTACTCCAGTGATAATATCTTGTTCATGTACCTTGCTAGTGTAACCCAATCATGAAGCCAGATTTATCCTTGAGTCAAATTCGATTAGGGGAAATACTTCCTTACAGGAATATAATACATATTGATTTATGCTAGCTTGCTCCTGAAATGCATTGACATATTGATTATCAGTCATTAGAATATTTTAAAAACATGTTTCAAAGTCATTTGTACAAACCAAAATGATTCCCCAATATTCATATCACAGGCTTCAGCAGGCTACCATCATATACATGACAGATTCAGCTTGTACAATGTCATGACAGTTTCTCTGCTACAGAACAGTTTTCCAGCAGTAAGTACTGTATATTTATGTTCTTCTGTTACAAAACAGTTTTCCAGCAGTAAGTACTGTATATTTATGTTCTTCTGTTACAGAACAGTTTTCCAGCAGTAAGTACTGTATATTTATGTTCTTCTGTTACAGAACAGTTTTCCAGCAGTAAGTACTGTATATTTATGTTCTTCTGTTACAGAACAGTTTTCCAGCAGTAAGTACTGTACATTTATGTTCTTCTCCAACATTTATGTATAGTCATCACAAACAATTGTAATGCAATGAAAGCAGTTAGAAAATACATATTTATATTAGTATTAGTTACCTAGTAAATTTTTACCAACTTTCTATATCTATCCATCATGTGCCATGCCGATAAGCATGGGCGGTCATGCTCTGCCATCTCACTCGATCACCAGAGTCGTGGATCAGCTCTGTGTTCCTGTCTTGACCATGCCACATGGCCAAGCCATCCAGGTATTTACTTCTCGGTCTTCCCGTTGGTTTCTTCCCTTCGATCTTGCCAGTAGTCACCAAGTTCTCTAAGTCATTTCTTCTCATAACATGCCCAAAAATTTTGACTATCTGTGTCTAATGACCCTAATCAGTTTACGATCTTCATTTGTTTCTTGAAGGACTTATTCATTGGTTTTTCTGTCTGTCCATGGTATTCTTTGCATTTTCCTCAGAAACCACATTTCCACAGCCATCAGATGTTTTTTCAGCTTGGCTGCTCATTGTCCACGCTTCACATCCATACAAAAGTATAGGTTCTATGTAGCACCTCAACACTCTTTTTCTCGTTTCAACTGATATCTTTTTATTGGTCAGTATGTTTTTCATCTTGCTAAAGGCTACCTTCACAATGGCAATTCTTGTTCAAATCTCTTCAAGGCATCTCCCATCAGATGTTATGACTGTGCCGAGATAACTGTATCAATTCATTTGCTTAAGAATATGTAGATTTACTTGTATATCACATTGTGGTATTTCTTTGTGGGCTTTCTATGTATTCCAGATATATTATTTTATGAATCAAACTAAGGTATCTGTAATCATATGTACAGGGAAACATATGCTCTTTTCTCATGTAAACAAGTGAATCTGAGTTCAGTGTGAGTCAAAATAAAAGTAAACTATATTTTCAAGTATAATAAAATCAAAGACTTATATTCAGCTGTGGGCAAATGAAATTTTGTTGAGTGAGAGGAGTCCAGATTGAGGTAAAATATAATTACAAGAGGAAGTCAATAAGTAAGTTTCAAATGGCTGTAGAAAAAATAGTAAATATGATAACTTGAAACTAGTTTATTTTTATACATACATTGTCCCTTTGTTTCTCAACATAATTTCCACCAACATTAATGCTCTTATCCCATCAGTCCTCCCAAACCGGCTGCATAGAACTTTGTGTTCTGTTTTCTAAACCAGGTTTTCACTTCACATTCAACTTCGGCGTGATTCTCGAAATGTCTCCCGCCAAGGTGGGATTTCAGTGAACCAAAAAGGTGGAAATCGCTAGGAGCCTGGCATTGTCAAAAAGAAGCAACACTCCTCTAGTCAGCAGTCCTGGACGTTTTCTTCGAATGGCATCATGAAGCATCGATAGAACTTCACAGTCTGATTCATAATTCACATTGTCACGTTGCTTCTTGAAACTGGTTAAAAAGCACTCCTTGACATTTCCATAATACTGTCAGCATAACCTTCCCTGCTGATGGCGTAACCTTGAATTTTTAGACACAGGGCGAAGAAGGATGTTTCCATTGCATTGATGCACGCTTTGATTCAGGCTGGTATGGTAGTGATGCACCCATGATTCGTCCACAGTAACAATCCTGTTCAGCATGTCTTCTCCTTCATCTTCGTATCGACAGGGATGAAGCAAGGATAGGCCAAATTGGTTCATTTTGTGCTCCTCCTTCAATTGTCTGGGTATCCACCTTGAGCACACTTTCTTAAATTTCAACCGATCATGCATTGTGCTGTATGCTGAACCATGTGAGCACCCTATTGCAGATGCTACAGAATCTATTGTTACTCGCCTGTCACCTCTAATCATCTCCTCCACCCGATGCTTCTGTTGCAATCTCAACTGGATGACCAGATCGGATTTCATCAACAATCTTAGAGCATCCTTGATAAAAATGTTCTACCCAACTATGCACCGCTTTACGGGAGAAACATTTGTCAGCATAAATAGGAAGCATTTCCTTATGAATGTTCTTTACAGGTAGTTCTTTTGCCAACAAAAAATGCACAACAGCACATAGCTCTTTGGTTGTACACTCCTTAAGTATAGTCACCATTTTGTTTATACGCTGCGTATGGGCATGAGACACCTAATGCCACCTGACGAACGGGAATATTAAGTGTGATGTTGCTGTCACCTAATGACGCCTGTAGAAAACACCAACTACATTTACCTGCCATCCCACAGAACTTTGTGACTTACTTATTTACTCGCCCTCGTATAAGTGTAGAGCATATATAATGATATTCTAATTTGGGAAACTCTGTCAAGTGTGATTCCAAACTGAGGCTTCTTGTCTCAAGTGTCTGGCCTTGGGAAGATATTTGCAATCATGGTTCCCCAATCATCTCTGTCATCTGATATCATAATGAAGTAGATATTGATTGCTTATATTATTATTTGTTATCCAGTTATTTAAGCTTTCCAAGTATATCTTTCTGGTTTCTTTTTCTTCCATCATTTGGCCAGTACTTTTCTGCTTATGGTTAATTTTCCTATAAACACACTCTCCTCTCTTTCCTGGCCTCTTCCTCCCCTCTCTCTCTCTCTCTCTCTCTCTCTCTCTCTCTCTCTCTCTCTCTCTCTCTCTCTCTCTCTCTCTCTCTCTCTCTCTCTCTCTCTCTCTCTATCTATTTATCTCTCTATCTCTCTCTCTCTCTATCTCACTCCTATCGACTGCATTAGTTGTGAATAAATTGTAGATTTCTAATTAAAGTAATAAAATAGAGACAAGTCAAATATTTTGGCCACATTAAAAATCATGACAGTTATAAAATTCTTACTGGTGGGAACAGTCAAAGGCAGGCAAACAAATGGTAGACAACAACAGTATTGGGAAGATAACATAAAAGATGGATGAACAGCAGTCTGTAAAAGTTTACACCCAAATGGAACAGCAGTCTGCAAGAGTTTAAAACCAAACAGAGAGACAGAAAGCATTGAAGATGCATTGCAACTAGCCTTCACTGTCAAGACAGCACCTGATTGACTGAGCTCTGTGACTTAATTCTGAGAACAAGAACAATGTGATAAGTGTGACTGAATTGACCATCTTGTATAATTGGGACAATACCACAGACCTGATCCAAGACTTGTGATCGTGTGAGGTTGCAAACTTTCATCCCCCATGCTTGTCAACATGTTACACAATGATGAACTGATAAAAGTCTTGAAATCATGAATTAAAATGTGATTATTGTGTCTTGCTGTCACAGTAGTTTGCAGTTAACAATACAGTAATATTTCTGTACAGATAACATGGCTGAAGTATTTCACTTCTTTGGGCTTCCAAATGACTGATGACACAGAAGTGGTAGTCATGCATCCAGATTACATGCTTAGAATATCACAGTTTCTGAAGGAATATTATAAATCAGAAGACAACATGAGGTTGGTGCCATTAACAGCTACTAAAACATCATTCAGTGATTAAACATACAGATCCTCATAACTTTACTTCTTTAGAATTTTGCAGTTTTAAAATTGGCCTAGGTCAACCCAAGTTGAAATGGGTACACAGAAATTTCTTGAGAAGCACAAACAGCTGGAGGATCATCATCATCATCATCATCATCATCAAATGCCCTGCCAGCTGGTGTAGGTGTTCATGGCTCTCCACAGATCTCGGTCTTTGGTGTTCTGGATCAACTCTGCTGATGGTATTCCACCATGCCACTATCTAAATCCATCCAGCATCATTTCTCTTGGTCTGCCTCTGCTTCTCTTCCCCTCGATCTTTCCAGCTGTTATGATGTTCTCCAATGCCCCTCTTCTCATCACATGACCTAAGAAAGCTGTTTGTCTCTTTCATATTGTTGTATATAATGTTCTAGTTTCATTAGCCTGTCTTAGGCAGTCGTTGTTAGTTACTCTGGCAGTCCAAGGAATTCGCAACATTCGTCTTAGGAACCAAATCTCTATTGCTTCTAATTTCTTCTTAATTTGTTCATTTACATTCCATGATTCACTGCCATACAGCAAAACTGGTTCTACATAGCATTTCAGCCTCTCTTTCTTACATTCAGTGACAGTGACTTATTGCATAAGATACTCTTCATTTTCTGAAATGCGGCTTTTGCTTGCCCTGTTCTGCTCTTAGTCTCTGTTGTACATCTTCCATCTGATGTTATAAATGCTCCTAGGTATTTAAAATTATCCACTTGGTTAAGAATTTTCCCTTCTATTTCTATTTTGGTACCACCATTTTCTTTGATATCACCATTGATACAATTTTCTTGATATTCAAGATGAGTCCTTTCCATGCACTCTCTGTTACTACAATGTCCAGCAATTATTGTAGGTCTGTTGAATTATCTGCCACCAATGCTGTGTCATCTGCATAGCGTATATTATTTATATTTTAACCTCCTACTAGTATTCCTGGCGTCTCTTTGATCTCTGTCATTATTACTTCGCTATATAGGGAGATGAGATCTGGTGACAAGACACACCCCTATCATACTCCTAGCTTTATATGTTCGTAACTATCCTCTTTATTTCCCATTTTAATTGCTGCTACTTGGTTCCAGTAAATATTCTTTATTATTCTTAAATCTGTCCCATCAATGTTGATGTCTTCCCACATTTTAATCAGTTCATCATGTTTTACTTTATCAAATGCCTTAGTATAATCTATGAAGCACAAATATACGTCTTTCTGTTTCTCTATTGATCTTTCTATTAGTGTTCGTAATATATATATTGCATTATTAGTGCCCTTTCCCTCCACAAATCCATACTGTTCTTCATTAATTTCCATTTTAAGTTTCTTTCTGGTTCTTCTCATTATGATTCTGTGTAGAAGCTTAGTGATATGATTTATGAGGTTAATTGTACAAAAATCTTCACATTCAATTGCTCCTGGTCTTTTTGGTTTAGCTATAAATACAGATTTCACCATATCACTGGGTAAATATCTACTGCTGTTAATATCATTCAACATTTGGTAAATATATCTATTCCAAATACTTCTATTGTGATTTCATCTGGCCCAGCTGTTTTTCCTTTCTTCATATGTTTTACAGCGTCAGCTACTTCTTCTTTTCGAATAAGTTGACCTTCTAAGTTACTTTCTTCTGTTAATGTTCCCCTTTCTCCATCATATAATTCTCTTATATACTCATTCCACCTCTTCATTATAGCACCTTTCTGCAATAATATCTTTCCTGTTTTTTATTTCAAATACCCTGTATTTATTCTTATTTTTCTTTCCGTGAGCTCACTGATTTGTCAGAGCATATTTTTTGTGTCTTTAATGGAATTTAATTCAATGTTTTTGCACTGCTCTTTTAACCAACTTTCTTTTGCCTTCCAACATTTATCTTTTATTTCTTTATGTATCTTAGCATATTCTTGTTTGTCATTTTTACTCTGTTTTCTTTTGTCCATCAGCATTAAGATTTCTTCATTCATCCATTTTTCTTAGCTATTTGGCTTCTCTCCGATAATATTTCTTTGCCAGTTTGATGAATGGAATCCCTTAACATTTCCCATTGTTCATTTATACTCTGTATTTTAGCTATTGCATTGTACATATTTTTCACAGCCATTCTTTATTGTTCTTGAATTTCTTTATCTACTTTCAGAACCTCTTTATTAAGTCTCACGTTCTTAATCATGTTTTCCCCCTCTCTTTAATCTCACTTTTATTTGTCCACATAGTGGTACATGATCACTATTATAGTCAGCACCAGGCATTGTCTTTACATTAATTAAAGCATTTCTAAATCTTTTATTAATTAGTATGTAGTCAATCTGGTTGCATATTTTCTTATCAGGGTTTTTCCGTGTGTATTGTCGTCTTTTATGGTGATTAAACCAAGTGTTTCCAATGATCATAACATTGATATTTGCCCATTCTATTAGTTTTTCTCCTCTTTCATTCCTTGCACCTAAACCATAATTCCCCACTACATCCTCCATTTTCCCCTTTCCTACTTTTGCATTAAAATCTCCAAGTATTACTTTAATTTCTTGTGATCCAATTTGAGCCATCATCATTTCTATTTCATTGTAAAAGTTTTGTATTTCTTTATCACTACTGCTTGTTGTTGGTGCATATACTTGTAGTATAATATTTATATCTATTGGTTTACATTTCTTCTTCTTCGTCCTCTTCTTCTTTCGTTCACCTGAAATATGTTTATTACTGCAATGTTGTCTCTTGTATGAATCTAACAGTCTTTTTTAGTTCACTCAGCGGTCCATAGAGTTTATCTTCCACTGTTGTCTCTCTAGGCCAGAAGGTTCGCCTGGGTATGTTGTAGTTTTTGATTTTGACCATAGTAACTCTATCTGAAATACACCAGTATGTATTAATTGACTTGGTTGTCTCTTCGTCAGATATTATTCCTACAAGACACACCCCTTTTATCATGTGTATCACCTCCAGAATAGGCCTAGATTATTGTGTGGTTGACAGCTATAATTTTGCCCGATCTCTTCCATCTCATCGCACTTGCGCCTAGTATATTCATTTTCATGTTATCCGTCTTTTTTAGAACATTGCTCAACTTTCCTAGCTCATTTAATGTCCTAACATTCCATGTTCCTACTCTAAAATTATTTATTTTAGTTTTGATCTTGCCATCAGTAGCTGGATGACGGTCTGGTGTCACCTGTGGCTCATGGCTGTCCCTATCGGATGAGGATATCCTAAGACAGCCATTAAAGTCGTTCACTAACTCTGAAATATGGTTTGTCATGAAGTCTTGGGAAGATAATGTGGTGGCTTCCCCTTGCCTTCAACATTCACATGGTGGTCTTTTACCTCTGACTTTGACAGCAGTTTCCGACTGTAAGGGCAAGTGAGTACCCTGCTCTGTTTAGCTGCAGGACACACACACAATATATATATTGGCAGCATCACCCTTCAAATGCTCATTGAATTATAAAAATATGGGCTAGAACCATATATCCAATATGCCACAAGGCATGAAAGAAAGACTTCTGAAGTTAATCTTTAGTTTCATGTAGTTCATGTAGGTTTATCTTTAGTTTCATGTAGCCTATTCCCACATGCAGAAACAGAGAAAAAAAGAAAAATGTAGCCTTGCTTAACTCAAAACTGTTTAGTCAGAATCTACTAAAGAAATGTGTGTGTGCATACATATTTGCTTTTGTCATTATTGTTTTGGTCTCCTATCTGGCATTTCAAGCATTGAAAGAGGTAAAAAAAAAGTGTTGTCCCAGATTCTTTAACTAATTATAATCAGGCACCATGCTCTTAATCTAAATATTATAATACAATTGTGTTAAAATATTGGTTGTATTCATTTGTTTCTGAGCAGCACATATAAAATATGAATAAACGTAACCTTAAATCCAAAGGATCAGATTATATGAGCTATCTCACCTCCTTATTGGCGTAATGGTTAGGAAGTTGCATTGACAATGACATGAGTGCAGTCAGGCAAAGGTTTGCTGCAGGAGGGAAAGACTGGTCACCTATTCCTACATGCAATCCGACCTAAAAGATGTGGTGGTCTTAAAACTTCTCATATCCACATCAGGCTTCGGGACAACGGACAAATTAGATCATTCATGTTAAAGAGACTTTTAGATGAGCACAACTATATTGAGAGTGAATGTTTTAAAGCCAAACTGAGTTTCTGTACATCTAAGAGATATCTTCAAGTAAACAGATGGGTTATGTTCCACAAGTCATGTGACAGTTTCACAATCCTGACCTGGTAGGTTTGAAATCAGCTGCGAGCGATTTGAGCGCAGATCTCTGTTTGCTTTTTTCACAATGGTATAAGCATAAGCCATTCAGAAATCAATGGCAACTACTGAATGTAAACACCAAAAAACCAATAATTGCTGGAATTGAAAGTGACGTTCTTAAGGGACATGCAACTAACTAACAAGCCATTTAGGAAAAAGAAAAATTAAAGTATGGACTTACAGACTGGCCTAGCAATATCATATTCAAGCCTTCTTGCTTATAATTGTGATATCTGTTTTTTTTTATTTGGTTATTAAAGATAATAAATATGTATGTACTATTATACTTTTACAATTTCAAGTTGTGTAAATTGTATAATCATGTTTTTCAGTCAGTTTTCATACTCACATTGTGCTATCCATCTTCATTTCTACCATTTCTGTCAGAATATTTACAGTAATGCAATAAGTGACTTTATATATTAGTATTTAACTTAACCATATTGATCCCATATATATATATATATATATATATATATATATATATATATGCCGGTCTCTCTGGCCGAGGGGTTACACCATTTCTCCATAATCTCGTTTATCACGCAGAGTCTCGTAGCGGGCGAGAACTGGAAGCGGCTCTACCCCCGCTGGTGACTTGCGGGATAACTGAACTGGCCGCTCAGAAAGCAATGGCAAACTACTGAGCGTAATATTGCCAAGAAATCAACAGACGGCTGAAAGATGCTGCTGTTGACAGCGATGTCCTGTAAAAGGACAAAAAAAAAATATATACATATTTATTTTAAAAAAAAATATATATATATATATATATATATATATATATATATATATATATATATATATATATATATATATATATATATATATATATATATATATATGCCGGCTTCCTGGCCTAGAGGTTAGCAACTTTTTTCTGTAATCTCGTATACTCTCGTAGGTAACGTGACGACGGTGAGAATCAACAGTGGTTCGAATCGCGTCTGTAACTTAAGTGGTATGTGAGCCGGCCGCTCAGAAAGCAATGACAAACTACTGAGCGTAATCTTGCCAAGAAATCAACAATCAGCTGAAAGATGCTGATGTTGACAGCGATGTCCTGTACAGGATATGCAAAATATATATATATTCAGCACATATATATATATATATATATATATATATATATATATATATATATATATATATATATATATATATATATATATATATATATACTGACCCAGATAGCTCCAAGGATAAGCAATGCATCACAATAATAAACATATATATATATATATAAACAATATATAAACAATATATATATATATGTTTATTATTGTGATGCATTGCTTATCCTTGGAGCTATCTGGGTCAGTCAATCTTTAACATGGTTTCCATTGTTATAGACGTACTCTTGTAGTTCATGGTTATTGCTCTCCAGTCAATAATGTTGTTTCCTATTAAGCTTTAGACATTCAGCACAGTTACATTCTTTATGGTTAAACAGACCATTCAAAGCTGTAGTCTGAGTGATCTTTTATTATAAGAAATTAAACTTTCATAGTTTTTCACGTCTTCACTTATATGTACTGTGAGCAGCTGTTTGAACAGAAATGTGTCTACCTTTGTATTTACAGAATTCTGCAGGATTATCTTGCCGTCAGCTTAATTCACTCTTTCATGCCATACTTCGATAAATCATTATTTCAGACCAAAGATACAGGTCAGTACAATTACCCCAGTTGACGATGTTTTACTTTCATACATGTTATTTGATGCTTTTATTCATTCACTTACAGTTAGTAAGAAAGTGGCCTGTTTTATTTTCTCAAAGATCATTTTCTGAAATTATTGATTTATTAGGCTATGTTCATTGCATTTTGTGCTGTTGTTTTGTGAGCAGGTAATCAATGAAAGCATTGTGCTTCCAATCCTGAAATACATGATGACAAATTTTAATTTCTTTAGAACAAGAGGAGGTAGTGTCCTGGGGATATGATGTTAGAATGCTGGTCTCTTTTAATGTGAGATATGATTCAAATCCATCATTTTTTAAATGTCATGACATCATCAAGATCACTATCTTCATGATGTGTCATAGTGATACATGTGACCTGTCAGCCCACCATCTCACAGGAAAACAGGAGTTTTGAATAATGTCTGTGATATTTTCCTGATTGTGCTATGTGGCCAAGCCATCCAGTATTTATCGTATGTCTTTCCCTCGCTCTCTTCAAATCAAGTTTATTAGTTGTCAGGATTGCAAATAAAAACACAAAATATGACTGAGAAACTCAATGGATTGAAAAATACACACAGAAACAAGCAAATATTTTGGCCGGTCTTTACCAACATAACAACAATAAATACACTAAAAATATAAGACAGACAACACAGATACATACTTACCTAGGTGTCAATGGGCACCATTATTATCCAGGTAAGTTTGTCTCTGTTTTATCTAACTCTGTATATTTTGAGTGTCTCATTTTTTTTTTGTTATGCTGATAAAGACAGACCGAAATATTTGGCTGTAGCTGTTTGTATTTTTCCACCCAGTTTCTCAGTCATATTTTTGTTTTCATTTGGACTCCTATGACAGCTCAGTTGGAGTAAACTCTTTTTTCGATACCATTTTGGATTGTTTGTTAGGTGTCACCATGTTTTTAAGTTTATTTCTCCCCATGTGCCCATACAATTTTGACTGTCTACTTCAGGGGTAAACTAAAACACCTATTAGCCTATAAACTGTGCGACAACTGCCTGGGCAAATGACCTTTATTTTTCACCCTCCCAGTAGATGTCAGTAATGGTAACAATGTTGCAACAACAGTTTTTATAATCTTGATTAAAGTAAAGTCTTGTAAAGATAGTTGTTGTAATCTTGAATAAAGTAAGGACTTGTAAAGACAGTTGTAATCTTGAATGAAGTACAGATTTTGTAAGAAACAAAACATTGTTCTCACTCACAGAGGAAGATGTGATGGAGGAAGCATGGAAGCGATGCACATTTTATACAAATAGAGCTCTGGGGTTTTCAACCGGTGCCTTGTATGTCAAAGGTACAGACTCAGAAGGCAGTGTTGAAAAGGTACAGGTGTTTTGTTTGTTAAATAATTATTCAAACTAGTGTTATTCCTTTGTAAATTTGAATAATGAAAGCATACATAATATATTGCACAGTTTATTGCCTGCCATAGTTCACTGTTTCACCTCAGATGCTTACGACAGAAAATGTGCAGCGTAAAATGAAGTAGCAGTCAATATTTTGACATGAAAGGAATATTGTATAAAAATAAGAAAAACAAAAGAAAATATATAACTAAATAACTACAAATACTACAGCAGATGTTGAGAAATCTGAATAGATGTTCAGGATATTATAATTGAGTTTTGACTATGAATTCTAAAAATGTTAACTGCATATCCTTTACAGGACGTCATAGGCAACCCCAGAAATTGTTGGCTGTTTGTGATTTTATGAAAAGTTTACGTTTAGTAGTTTGCAATTTCTTTCTGAATGACTGACTCTCGTACCATTTATGAAAAACAGCGCACCTGGTCTGCTTCTAAATTGCATGCTGCTGTATTTCAAACAAGGTATGCAAGATTGCAAATTGTATTCATAACCCCTTCGCCATAGTGTCAGCTACAAATTCTATTAAACTTTATTATATTTATATTTTACTTCCCAAATTTACAGTGAGATGGTATTCATGACATATATTGCTAACACAATGTTTATATCAATGACATTTGTTGCTAATACAATCTTTATTCACTGTATGCAGATGGAGAGATTAATTACCTACGTTAAAAATGCATTTAAAGACTACTTACTGGACAAATACTGGATGGACAAAACTACAAGAAAAAGAGCTGAAGAAAAAGCAAGTACATTTCCATTTCTATATAAAAAAACACACATTGTTAGAAAGAAAGGTAGGATACATATTTACTCGAAATGATCACCAGCATGATGTGCCCTGCCACATGGCTCAGGCATTTATGCATCTTGACAGATCCCAGTCCCTGGTTATCTGGATCAACTTGATTGATGATATTCCTCTAGGCCCTGTCGCTGTCAATCCAACATCTTTCTCTCTCATTTCTGCCACTGATCTTTCCTGTCACCACGTTTTCCATTGCTTCTCTTCTCATAATGTGACCAAAGAATATTGCTTGTCTTCTTCTATTCAAATCTAATGTTCTACCTCTTCTTCTTGCATTTGTTTTGTTCATATTTACACTGATAAATGAGGTCTCATCATGTAGTTAACAGTTTTTTTAAGCTTTTCCTTTGTTCCATACAGTTTTTAATGTATTGTCATCTCAGTACACCAGTGTATCCTTATTAACTGGCCGTGATAGTGGTAGTCCTGAAGAACACATTATGCATTTTGCTAATACTGCCCACAAGAGCATAGTGGCAAGTCACTCAGGCAAAGCTTATGCATATGTTTGTTCAATCTGTTATGCCCTGTCCAAGGTCTTAAAATTATGACCTGTCCCTGTCACTCAAAAGAATGCATGTCGTCACTAGCCTGAATCTGTTCTTTACAGATATATGTTCTACTCTCATCAACCTTTTCAAATCATTCATTGTTAGTTACTTTGGAAATCCAATATGTATATGAAAGTATATAATATTATGTAACTGTTTCTGTCCTAAACAGTATTTAAATTGATATCTGTCCTGGTCATTCATTTAACTTTTGTTTATTATTTAAAGCTGTTTTTAATCTCATTCTGTTTAGGACAGTTATTACAGTAACTCATTGTGACTGAGACATTTATTATATTACATTAGCTACTGCCTGGGACAGAAAAAGTTAAAATAAGTTTGCAATGTGTGGGCTATGCAGTTCGAATATGGTGCTTTGCTTAGTGTCAACAGAGTTAAGTAAAAATTGACATAAACTTTTTTATAGTTTTAAAAAATTGAATTTATTGTAATTTTGGATTACAACTCAACTTTCCATCATTTTACATGTTCTGTACTTATTACTCATTAAGTGTTTTTTAAAAGAACAAAGAAAAAAGAATCAATGTCCTAACTGAGAAGCAAAGAGTGAATCATGCAGTGTATGTTAGTTGAGTTAAAATGTCTTTATGCCTCAATGTATATTAATAAATATTGTCTTTGTGTTGTCTCATTTACTCTAGGTTGATGCTATTATCGATAAGATAAGTTATCCGTCCAACATTCTAAACAATACGTTTCTTGACAGTTACTATGATAAGGTAAGAATACATTTTAACACAAATCAATGTATCTTAAAGTTGGTCAGTATAATCAGAATGTATTAATACATTGTGCACTGCATGCACAGAAAAAATTACTAATTATGCACTGTTTTATTATGGTGTAGCTTCACTTAACTCTTTGCCTACTTTTCAGCACATACAATGGCTTAGAATTATTTCATTTGTGTCTATAGTTACCTGTCACTTGTACCCAACTGGTCTTCCTTACACACAGTTAATCATTGACTAAATTTTGTAAACATTTAAATTTATATTATTTTATCAATTTCAAGCAGTCATATATCCAACAATATCTTTCTTCTACGGTGAAATAATAATGAAATCCAGACAGGACATGCCAAAACTTTCAGTTTTTGGCAATAATATATGTGAGATGTTGGTGACAGTTTTGATCGCAGATAATGAAACACAATTATAAGAAATGATACATATATTTGCAGCTTAAAGTCATAACAAATGTCTTTGTCTGAATAACAGAAAGCAGATGAAATGATAATTATGAAGAAAAAAATGTCTTCCCAAATGCAACATGAAAATTATCTGAAACAAGCCAACATATTTTTGGCAACTGCAGATGGAAGATGTATTAGAGAAGTTAAATGTAGAGTTGTCCTAGCAAAAGCAGCATTGCACAAGAAGAAGAACATGATATATTTTATGCAAAATATCTTTATGAAGTGAAATGAGAGAAAACAGAGTTCTTGAAAGCTAAATCATGCCAATCTTGATGTACAGAAGTGAATCATTAAAAAATAGCCTAGTGACGAATTAGAGAAACTGCAGAGATGTGGTTTTGTAACAGAATGGTGAGAACACCATGGATGAATAAAAAGCATAATGAAGATATCTTGCAAGAAGTTATCTCACACACAAAAATTGGTTAGTTGTATCAGAATAAGACAGTCTACATTCTTTGGTCATGTCAAGAGAAGGAGAATGCTAGAGGGGAAGAGAGGCAGAGGGATACAGAGAGAGCAGATGCTAGACAAATTGACATCATGGCATAGAGGAACATAGGTATGAGAAATGGTTGTCAGCACATGTGACAGAAGGCTGTGGACAGACATGATCACCAATGCCTTATGGCATGGACCATAAGAAGAAGAAGATTTGAGACCATTGAACATGCAAGATTACCAGCCATGATTGCCCACACATGTCAGCACGGTATATGATGTTGGTGACTTATAGACATCATCATCATCATGTGCCATGCCGATAAGCATAGGAGGTCATGTTTTGCCATCTCACTCGATCACCAGAGTCATGGATCAGCTCCGTGTTTCTGTCTTGACCATCCACATGGCCAAGCCATCCAGGTATTTATTCTTTGTCTTTCCGTTGGTCTCTTCCCTTCGATCTTGTCAGTTGTCACCAAGTTCTCCAATTCATTTCTTCTCATAACATCTTCTTCTTCTTCTTCTTCAGCATTCCGAGCCATTGAGGTTCTTTGCTGCAAATACAATCTGTCTCCATTCGTCTCTCTGGTGGACCTTCTCTTGCCAGTCGTTGATTCCAAGTGCTTGTAGGTCTGTATGTATATTATCTCTCCACCGCCTTCTTGGTCTACCTCGGGGTCTACGGTCATTTATTTCCTGAGTGTAAGCGAGTTTTGTTTCCCTATTATCTTCCATTCTTTCTATATGCCCCAGCCATTGTAGTCTATTAGCCTTCATGATACCAGTGATATCGGGGACTTAAACAAATCATAAATGTCTGTGTTACTTCTTCTTTCACTCTTCCACTTTGTGTATCCCTAATGGTCCAAAGATGAGTCTTAAATTTGTTATCAAGGTTTGGAACAAGGCTTCTTCCTCTCGTTGTACTCAGGTTTCCGAGCCATAAGCACAACTGGTCTGATCAGGTTTTGTAAGATTGTGATTTCTTGTTTACGAGATCGCGCTTGATTTTAGTAGATGTTGTAGTAAACATTCCCACATAATTTAACTGTCAAAGTCTAATGTCTCTTATCAGTTTACAATCTTGATTTGTTTCTTGAAGGATTTGTTCGTTGATTTATGTCTGTCCATGGTATTCTTTGCATTTTCTTAGAAACCACATTTCCACAGCCATCAGATGTTTTTCAGCTTGTCTGCTCATTGTCCACACTTCACATCCATATAAAAGTACAGGTTCTATGTAACTCTTCAACACTCTTTTTCTCATTTCAATTGATATCTTGTTATTGGTCAGTATGTTTTTCATCTTGCAAAAGGCTACCTTTGCAATGGCAATTCTTATTCTAGTCTCTTCAAGGCATCTCCCATTAGATGTTATGACTGTTCAGAGATAGCTGTACCGATTCACTTGTTTAAGAATATGCTCATTTGCTTGTATATTACATTGTGGTATTTCTTCCTTCCTAGTGACGACCAAAATCTGTGTCTTCTTATAATTCAATTCTAACCCTAGTTGTTCACTGTGTGCAACAACCACATCTACTAAATTTTGTAGGTCCTGTTCATTGTATGCAATCAAGACTGAATCATCTGCATATCTAATGTTATTGATGTATCGTCCCCCAATGTTGATTCCTTCCATATCTTCTATATTTATGAAAATATTTTCACTATACAAGGAAAAATGATCTGGAGACATTACACATCCCTGTCTCACACCTCTCTTAATAAGCTTATATTGACCTACTTCATTATCAATTCTTATGACAGCTTGTTGTTTCCAGTATATGTTTTTTTTTACAAGTCTAAGGTCTTTTCCATCAATTTGTAGATCTTCAAGCATCCTTACGATGTCGACATGTCTCACTTTGTCAAAAGCCTCTGTGTAGTCAATAAAGCACAGGTGTAGATCTTTGATTACTTCTATAGAATGTTCAATTAATGTTCTCAGTATATACACAGCATTTACTGTACCCTTGCCTTCTACAAACCCACATTATATACATGTTCATAGACATATTTACAGGCATGCATAATAGAAAATATACTTTATACACAGGCACACACTCACTCACACATTCATGCACTCATACTCTCTTAAATCCATACATTATAAGAAAATTAACTACTTTATGCCGGTCTCTGTGGCAAAAAGATTACGAACACGATTCGTAATCCCGTACACTCACATATTAAACACAGCTGAGCGCAATTTGGCAGCAGATGGCGTTGGGTTGGTTTTGCATGGATATCGGTGCCAGTTGTTCAGAAAGCAATGGCAAACTACTGAACGTAAACTTGCCAAGAGATCACAATGGCAGAAATGCTGGTGTTGACTGTGATGTCCTATGAAGGATATGAGGAAATAAAAACAAACTACTTTATACTTTCTAATGATTCAGAACAAGAATGGTATATACATGAAAATTGTATGAGAATTTTCTATAAAACTTTCAATCAACTATTCTGATTTGTTCTGCTATGCATTTGTGCATAAATTTTATTAATGTTGTCAAACAAAATGAATCAGTTATGTTTTCTCCATGCAGACACTGGCAGCTTCAATTATTTCTTACTTCTGTCTACATTCATAATTCATTTAAGTTTATTCTAACTGACTCCTTTTTCTGTTTGCTTTTACATCAGAATACTTTTAAATTTTAGCATTTTCCACATGTGTCTGTCCTTTCTGTATATTTTTCATTCATTCATCTTACAGAATTAACATTAATTCATCATCATCAAGTGCCGTGCCTGCTGGCGTAGGCGTTCATGGCTCTCCATAGATCTCGGTCTTTGGTTTTCTGGATCAACTCTGCTGCTGATATTCCTCCATGCCACCGTCTCAATCCATCCAGCATCACTTCTCTTGGTCTACCTCTGCCTCTCTTTAAGTGCATATTTTGTTTTGTTTGCTTTTGTTATATAATGAATGCATAAGAAATATGTGGATTACATTTGGAACCAATGTGTTTTCAGAAAGAATTAAAAAAAAACATTGTAAAGACTTATAGGAGAGAAAATAAACTGGATGAAATCTCCATAGATTGTTCAGCTTTCATAGCATGAATATGGGCTCTCATTGAAATTAAATAAGTATGAAATGACAGACAAAAGAGCTAAAGAAAGATAGAGAAATTAACATTAAATTGCATGTAGGTCTGAGAGCAAGTGGCAACAAAACATCAATTAAAATGAATAACAAAAGGATGAACAGTCAATTGGAATCAAAGTTTGAAAGATAAAGATGCGCACAAATTGTTGAATACTTCAATATGAATATGAATGAATAAACTAAAAATGTCTTGCAACAAACAATTACAATTAAGGACAGCATATTCAGCTTTAAATAAAACAAACTGCCCTGAAAGTTAGATACATAATTATTTATAACATAACCTCATAATCATCATGTGCCATGCTGATAGGCATGGGTGGTCATGGCTTGCTATTTCACTATATCACAAGAGTCTCAGATCAAGTCTTTTTTCTTGTCCAGATTATGCCATATGATATGGCCTCCCAGTATTTACTCCCTTTAATTCTTTTCCCATAAAGTTTGCCAGTTGTCATTAACTTTTCAAGTTTATTTCTCCTTTAACATGCCCAAAAAGTCTTGACTGTCTATCTCATCTCATCTCATCTTGTTCCACTTGTACCTTGCGGTGTCGAGGTGAAGCATAAACAGCGGGAGAGTGCCCGCTTATGGGCTTCATGTATCGATATTGCCATGGACTCTGACTGTCTTTATCTAATTTCTTAAATCAATTTATAGGTTTTATCTGTTTCTTCAAGGACTGTCTCATCTGTTGTTTCTGTTTGCCCATAGTATTCTTTACATTTTCCTTAGAAACCACACTTCCATAACCATTAGATGTTTTTCATCTTGTCGGCTGATTGTTCATGTTTTACATACATACAATGGTACAGATTCTGCACAGCACTTCAACACTGTTTTTCTTGCTGAAATTGACAAACAGCTTTCTTATTGTTATCTTCTTATGGCTTCTTCCATTAGATGCTAAAGCTGTTTAAAGATAGTCCTACTGATTCACTTATTTTAGAATTTTCCCATTTAACTTGAATATTGCATTGTGGTATTTCTTTCTTCTTGAAGATGACCATAAGTTATGTTTTTTCTACAGTTTAATTCTAATCCTAATTGTTGTATACATTAACAGCATCCACAAAATACCACAAACTATGTTAATTGTCTGCAATTAATACTGTATCATTTGCATTTTTATTGTGTTGGTGTTGAATCCTCTAATGGTGATTCCACGCATATATTTTAAATTTCTCATAATATTTTCACTATATTGCTAAAAATATCTGGACACAGTACAGTCATGTTTTAACATGATCTATTGTTAAGGTGCAAAAGATATAGCCAACAATTGTATGCCTCTGACAAAATATATGAACCAGTGCAATGAACTTAATACAATTGAACACACTTTAAGGATAGACAGCTCTACAGAACTACAAAGGAGAATTAGGCAATATATTAGGAAATCAAAAGCCTCTGTATAAGGGAAAACACACATAAGGGAAAATACGGGTGGTATTTAATCCAAAGGTGATGAGCTGTAAATATAAAAGCACATATTACAAGAATGTATAAATGACACAATATGAAATAAAGAAAAGTATATAATGTATTTGAAGAAGTTGAGGAAACATGATAAGAATAATAGTTTGCTGCATTTATGAATAAACAGATAGAAAATTCATTATCTGAAATTATTACACACCACATGTTTATATATTGCAGTTTTATCCCAGAAGAGTTCAACAGAAAATTACATTTGAAAGCAATTTTCAATGGGAACCTGAAGTAGACAGACTTTATTACATAAAGTTTGTTAGTTCACTAGAACAAATTAGTACGGAGTATGCAAGAAATCTTCAGTGATGCATTTTCTTAAATTTGCACGATTTATTTGTTTTTTAACTTCCTGTCAATGTGTTATGTCATCATGATGGTTATATTTTGTTTTATAGATGACTGTCATTCCACAAGACTGGCTGTCTAATCTCTTATCCTGGAGAAGATTTCTACTAAACAACATGGTTTCAGATCTCATTTCTGTACCTGATAGGAAAACAAGGTGTGGTAAATAGTTTTGTTTGAAGTTTTTGTTCTCATAAGACATTTTAAGTCACGAAATTTGACATAATATTATATTTTACTACCTCTTGTCATATTTTTAAGAATACATTGCATAACAAAGGTCGTTTTCTTACAAATTTTTTAGTTTAAAAATAGTATTTCTGTATGTTCACCTTTCCCATGCACATAAGTACAATGTGTGTCCACCTTTCTCAAGCTTATAAGTATATTCTGTGCTCTCTTTTCTAAACTATACAAGTACTGTCTGTGTTCACTTTTTTAAGTCTAACAAGTACAATCTATGTCCACTTGTCTCAACGTTAGTATAATCTGTTTATAACTTTCTCAAGCCTACAAGTATAATCAGTGTTCACATTTCTCAAGTACAATGTGTGTTCACCTTTCTCAAGATTACAAATACAATCCCTAATCATCGTTTTCAATCTCAGAAACACAATCTGTGCTCAGTCTTTGACCTCACAAGTACAATTTATGTCCATCTGTCTCTACCTTATATGTGTAAATAAGTCCACACTAATCAACATCAAAAATACACTCTGTGGTCACCTTTTCAACCTTACAAATGCAATCTGTTTACTTTCCTCAAGCTAACAAGCACAGTCTATATCTACCTTCCTCAAACTCACAAGCACTCTATAAGTCTGCCATACTCTAACCGATCAATTTAATTTCAGTAGATTACCATATAATTCTTGCAAATACCTCAATGTGATTTCATAGAGTATATGCCAAAACGTTCACAAACTTTTTCTTTACAAGATGGTTTATTATGTCTTTCACTCTAATATAAAATGTTGTGTTTAAAGGTTATACTTTTTATAATAAAAAAAACTAAGTGTTTATCTTCTCTCTCCCTTCACCCCCCCCCCCCCCCCCCCCCCATTCTCTCTCTCTCTCTCTCTCTCTCTCTCTCTCTCTCTCTCTCTCTCTCTCTCTCTCTGTATGGGTCTGTATGTGCTGTGGATGTGTGTATATGTACCCGTGAATATACATGTGCATGTGTGCAATTATATGTGTTATAATTATTATACATAGTTTCAATAATATGACACCTTTGGAGTATTCTTCCATAAACTAATATGTATTTTCTTAATGTGTTCATCAACTACAACATTCTAGCTGGTTGAGACCACCAGTAACTGTCAATGCTTATTACTCACCAACAAGAAATGATGTCATTTTCCCCATTGCGATGTTTCATCTGCCATTTTACATTCCAGACGGACCAAGGTTGGTATTAGACACACTTATTTTTACATTGGTTTATCCCAGTGTAATATTTGTTGAGGAAATTCTGTTATTCGTTTTATTCATCATTTACAGCTTTCTACCCTAAGTGAGGTTTATGGCAGCTATCAGAATGAAAGGAAGCTAAAAAGATGAAAGGAAGATAATTTTCAAGATTTTGCGACATTATAAAAACAATCACTTTGAAACCAATGGGCTACCTCACTGGTGGTTGACCCCGAGTATTTCACAAAAAGGACAATGTGTTACAATCCTACAACATAAATGAAACTGAAAGTTAGTTTGTTGGTTGGCATTCCTCTGGAATACTGAGTTTTAACTTGTTCATCTGATGCTTTAGCATTGAGGTTATCTAAGCCCTGAATTAGGCTTACATCTATTAAAGAGAGGTAGGTATCAAATAACATCTCTGTGGGGATTGTATTGTAGAGCTCTTCATCTCCTCTTCACGCCTAGAAACCAGGGGATGTGCAAGATTAGTACTGAATTTCATGTTTCCGGAGAGGCATATTAGGATCTAACTGAGTCATGATTCAGTGCAGCACATATAGATTAGCTGTGGTTATGCCTCACTAGGTTTGTCATGTTTCCTCCAAGGGATTTTAGATATTTCATTGTCAACAGACTCCGACCCAGTGTTTAGGGGAATTGAAATTTAAAGTATAGTAGTTTTTGCTTTCATTCCTCGTGTCGGCAAACTTCATTGCTTATGTCGTCACAGAACTGTTTGATGATAGTTTCAGTTAGAAAAATACATTTTTGTTTAACATTCATTTACAATCTTAGAAGAAACAGTTCAGGAGGGGGAAGGGAGATTAAGGTTGGTGGCTTTACACATGACATGTGGCTACTTCTTCTCAGTAAGGCAAGGTATTTTATCTATTGAAGGAGATATAACAATCCTAGTCTATACTCTGCGGACATCTGTTTATCTAAGGGGTCTTTAAACCTCAGCTCTTCAAAATCTTACTTCCAGACACTGGTTATAAAGTACATAATAATAATAATGATTGTCATAAGTCGGGGTGCCCCACCGGCTAGATGAAAGTATTATTCACTGGCGAGCAACCCCAAATAGTCAGAAACTGACTAGGGACAAAATCTATATGGCTGAACTACAGATTAAGCCCTGAATATCCAACGTACAGCTCTAAGTGGCTCGTTACAAAATTGAAATGAACTGTGCTGAATATTCGCCAAGGTATAGGAAAGAGAAGGTTAGCTAGGATAGATTTTTAAGTCTGAATTAAAGTTTAAGGACAACTATCCTAGTACAGGTTTTTCTCCCTGACTGCTCCTTTCCTTGGTGTGTAAGTGAACCCCCACCAATGTACACAACAACACGTATGCACAATTGGAATTAAAATATAACGAGAGAACTATGAGTTACAAGACTACAACATTTATTTACTACTCATATTACACATGTAAGGTTTTTCCAGACGATGATGGATGCGTATGAGTTTCTGTACTACAGTAATCATGAAGGTGAAATGATTAATATACAATACGTAACTCTGAATCCTGTCTGGATCAGTGAGAGATCAGCAACTCTCCAGTGGAAACCAAAAAAGAAACAGCTTGCCGGTATTCTGACGATCCTGTCAGTCCTGACACTCCTAGTCTTCACTCGTCCTTGAGATCTACAACATAGGTGCTCCTTGTGAGAGCTTGAAAGAAAGTCGAGAATGTGTTATATCTAATTCTACATCAGCGCAATCCTAATTAAAACATATCATAACACAAACATATACAATGACCAGTCTGGCCAAGTTTATCTTCCAGCTCTACAGCGTTCTCCATCCTCCTTCTCCCTACTGTCTTTAGTCTGGGACGGGCTTTTCAATTGTCTCACACGCCTGTAATGATTACATTTCTGCCGCCCCATGTCCATGTTGCTAATACAGAAATTCTGTGTCATACAGCCGCTCCGTCCAAAGTTGGGTTAGCAGCTCACAGGGTCGGTAATGGTATTATAATAATGCCGGGTCATCCGGGCTTACAAGCCGTGACCCGTAGCTGTGCCAGGTTTCCATGCATTACCGTGAACGCACGCCCACAATACACTGAGAAAGTTTAGCACCATATACCCTATACCAATTGTGGGTAATGTCTGTACCATTACACCTCTGCTACAAATGCAATCGATGGTTAGTGTGCCAATGCGCACACCATAATGTAACACTTCATATTGGTAGGCTTGCATATGACAAATCAATATACCAAACATGAAATACCCATAAAACATTAATTAAACTAGACATATTATGATTCTTTAACATAATAGCATAATGCACTAGTTAGTTTGTAGGTATACGAAATGAAATTACACATACATACATCCAACATATCCGTAAACATTATATTACTTCAAGATGGACATCTAATGATACTCAACATAATAGCATCAGGCATTATTAATGAGTACTAATATTGTATAGCTACAAAATGAGATATACAACAAGTCTAATTGAAGTGACCACACAGACCAGCCATATTTGCTGAGCTGCCCGGTTTATTCACCACTTAGTTACTGCTGTTGTAAGAATTAACTAAATAGTCAGTTGACTATATTCTGTACAACAAATGCACACACCAAAAAGGAAACTAGGATAGTGTACAAAGAAATGACAAGCATCTACCAAGACACCTAAAAGTATACCTAGACAAGATCTCCTTCCATAAGTTTCTACTTCTCAGAAGAGTAATACATGAAGCACAATGATATTGAACACAGAACTTAGAAAAAGCACTCAAGTAACCTATGACCATGATAGTTCTTGCAATAACCTAGATCAGATATAGACTGATCTTATTCGCTCAATCCCCATGGAAGATAGTTCTCTTGGTTACTTTTAGTTTTACAACCCGATCTTCTGAAGAGAACTATTGGAAGTCTTACTTTTCTTCGGGAAAACCCGATAGGGCGCCTTGCACCAAATACGCACGAGTGCAACTTCTTGGGCAATACATGTCCATTTCAACACCAACGGTTATATACTGCATCATGTCAATTTGACAATTTAAAGATTGGGACAGATTAAGTGCAGCATCCTGCTGGTGGATTGAAAGGGTCCTCCTGGAATTGAAAGGAGCAAAAGGGATCTGCAAGGCCACGATATAATCACCTTAAGCAAGTCTCAGGTGAACCATGGATGGTCGGGACGACCCCAGGCCAATTACTCTACTCAATGGATTGAGGTCCGATTAGTACTGGACTAGTGGCATTCTTCAGTTCCAGCTCAGTGCAAATCACATCGTTAACATAGGAGTGGCTGACCCTATGTTCCTGCCTGGACCTACGCCTAATTCTCAGTCCTACCCATCCTTGTCTGGGACAGTGAAAGACACCTACCCATTCCCCGTTCACGAACTGTTCCCATGGTATGAACTTCTACTCAGCATCGTGACCAGGGATAACAGGACGTTTTCCACGAACATTATATTGACTACATAAGGTGGTCCACTCAGACCTGGAAGCCTGGTTCCACAGAGACCTGTTGTTAGCACAACGTACCTGGAAGGAAGGAACTGAAGACACACTCGGTGAGCTGTATGTGGACGGAACGGACAGTGTCTTAAGCTTGGTCTATGATGGAAAGCCATGAGGCTCTGTGCCTGAACTGAACACTTATATCCCTGTTTGTTTGTAGAGAACTATCTGTTGTAACTGTCTTATTATTTTCCTGTGCTTTCCTGTATTAGGTTATTAAATTGAAATTATAGTTTACTATGACGATTGCAATATTATATGTGGTCAGCCAGAAATACACCTCAGGGAATAGGCCCCGAGGTCAAGAGTGAGAGTGACAGTGAGTCCGGGGAACGGAGGAGGGTTGGCGGGCAAAGACCTATCCCAGCCAGGACTAAAGAATAATAATTGAAGCATTGTGACAGGGGTACTTGGGACCCTCCACGTAACTTGTCAAAACAAAGATCTTTGTCTGAATAATGAGAAAACAGAAGTAAAGGCAATTTAAAGGACACAAATGCTATCTTAAATGCAATGTTGAATATAAGTAGTCTGAAACAAGTCAATATATTTAATGATTTGGCTACTTTATTAACAACAGATGAAATATGTTTATAAAAATGTTAATGCAGAGTAGTCCTAACTAAAGCAGCATTTCACTAGTTGAAGAATATTCAGTGCAACATATCTTCGTCAATTGTGGTGAGACAATGAGTTCTCAAGAGCTAGTTCACCCAATCCTGATATTAAGAAGCTTATCATGGATGATTAACAGACTAGTGAGAAATTATGTTGAAGCTGCATAAATGTGGTTTTATGGAAGAATGATGAGAAAAACAATGGATGTGAAAAGAGCATAATGAAGATATCTTGACATAAGTTAACTCACAAAGATAATTGGTTACTCGTATCAGAATATGGAAAAGTTGGCGTATGTCATAACAGCGGGACTGTTGGAGTAGTTGAAAGACAGGGGAAGACAAAAGAGAAGATGCTGGGCCATTCAACATCATAGACCATCAATATCAAAAGTGATTGGCAAGACAGAAGGTTATGGACAGACATGGTCAACAAAGCCGCCTAGCATAGACTATAAGAAGACCGAGGAGAACGATGATGATAAGGAAGAGGAGGAATTTTTTTATACTCGCCTGTAACACGTATTCACAGGCGAATAAATGCTTTTCAGGTGATTGGTTAAATATCCCAGCTTCACAACCTTATGTTGCCACAGGAAAACGCATTGTCTTTGTGATCTGACTATAAATTATTATAAACAGAACTGACTTACTACCATAATGTAACTTAATGTAGTTGAATGAGAATCTTACTTGTACTCTTCCAAAGTTACATTAACTTTGTCTTAAACTTAAATTTTCCAGCGCCATTACTTTAGACTTAAAATGTACTCTTTGATTGCCGTTAATTTAGTCTTAAAATGTACTCTTCCAGTGCCGTTAACTTTGGAGCTATGGGCTCAATTATTGGACATGAGATTACACATGCTTTTGACTTACAAGGTAAGGACAACACTTCAGTTAAATTACTGGTTGCCTTCTGTGTTGTTGGAGGGGTTGTGGGTAGTTTAAACCAAGCAGATCCTGGGAGAATAGTGGATTAGGATCATGGTATTACGTCTTAATTGACAAGACCAAATGCTAATCAAGTTGTATATTTTTTACAATATAAGAAATTTTAAGATCACTCCTCTTATTGGAGTTTCTCAACACAGTGCACAAACTCTATAGTATTGGCAAGGATCAAAATGCATGTATGTCTGTTCATACTAGAATCATACATACTATAAATATTCAGTTACCTGGGACACGTTATGAGAAGAAACAAACTGGAGAACTTGGTGACAACTGGCAAGATTGAGGGAGAAAAAAACAAGGGGAAGTCAGAGAAATAAATATCTGGATGCTTTGGCCACGAGGCATGGTCGAGACAAGAACACAAAGTGGATCCACGACTGGTGATCGTGTGAGATGGTGGAACATGACTATTAACACTTATTGGCATGGCACATGATTATGATGATATGCTATAATCATTGTAGAAAATATTTACACATGTAGACACCTAATTACATACATATGCAAATGTCATGCAGTTTCACTAACCACTATGTAATTCTAAAGTAATGTGTAGGTAATTCAATCTTATGTTTTCATATTAACAGTTGAAATCAGCTGTAATGCTTTTGCTGCTGTTTCTGCATTTGTTGTCATTGCTTTGCTATGTCTTCTTCATTTTCTGATGTTACTGCAACTGCTATTGCTTCCTCATCTTCTTACCCCATGTCCTCTCCTCCTTCTTCTTTTCTTCTTCTTCCCCTCATCCTCTTGCATCTTCTTCTTTCTTTTCTTCTTCTGTCATTAGCTATCACATGGCCACATCTGCCTTATCTGTAAGTGTTGACCTGTCTCAGATTTCTTTCATCACCTTGCAATTTTCTGCGATGTTCCTTTAGGGCGCCAATATGATGGTCAAGGCAAGTTGTCTGATTGGTGGAATGAACAAACTGTTAAGAATTTTCTTTTGACGACAACTTGTATGAAAGACCAATATAGCAACATCAAGGTTAGAGGGGTCAAGGTGAGAAATTTACCAGTTTGAAATAGAGTGAACTCTTGTATATTGTTTATTGTGTTACTATTAAATATTGCACACCTGGTCTAGTTCTTTCTCTCTTGTACAATCTTTCTCTACTCTAAAATGTAGAAGTTTAACCCAAACATTATTATCATGTAATTTTAATTGTTCTTGTTCTTTTAAATAGTTAAATTATAGTATTTAATCAGTACAAAATGCAGCCTTCAGAAAACATTAACAGAATTAAAATATACTTTAATATCGTCTTCCAACCCATAGATTGATGGCAACTTTACCCTGGATGAAAACATTGCAGACAACAGTGGGCTAAGAGCAGCTATGTATGTAAGTATTAAAATGGCAACAAATAAAATCCATGAACATGTACATCTGCATATTTATTTACTATGGAGTATGGACTAACAATTTTAAATATCTGTATCTATGAGTACACGTCAACTACAAATTACAATTATCAATGAAGAAAGTGAAAATGCCAGTCTTTGAATACATTGGCTCCATTATTAATAATTATGGGATCTGGTCACCAATAGTCATAAGGAGACTGCTCATAGCAATGCAGGGGTTAAACGGCAGGAAAAAGGTATGATGAAACACTAGCAAACAAATAAAGGTAAACATTTTGATAGGGTATCAGTGTTGAACCATTTCTTTCTAAAGAAGAAAATCAAGACTTTTGAATGTATGTATTACAGAAACATTCTTAGCACGTCATGGATAAGGAAGAAATAATTATGAATTTCTACAAGATCTTTGGCTTTAAAACATTATCATGCTTCAGAAACTAAAACATGCTGGCCATATCAAACATAACAGTGGTTTAGACAGAACAGTAAAAAGAGACGTTGCTCCTGCAAGTCGTGTGGGAAACAACAGTGCAAGATAAACTCTATGGACCACTGAGTGAATTGAAAAAGACAGTTAAATTCATACACAACATTGAGACAACATTACACTTATAGACAAATTTCAATCAAATGAAAAAAGAAGAAGCTCCTGAAATCATGACATGAATCAACCACCATAGTCGTTACAAGACATTAAAGACATTTTGGTCATGAAAATGCATGAAGCAGGGGAACTATGGAAGAATCCATAATCTTTCTAATGATCTGTACAGAGAACAAAGTTCCACAAAGGATTTACTACAGTTTTAATGATAATATCTATGATTTATTATTAGAGTTCTAGTAAAGACCAGGCCCTGATATCATATCTATATAAAAATATAGTGGTATTTATAGAGTCTCTCAGTTCCGTCGGCTCTGTGCCGAAGGTATTACGGATGCAAATCGTAATCCAGGAAACCGCATTCGAAACATAGCGGAAGGTGATTTGGCAGCAGACTGCCTTGCATTGGTGTTTTCACACACTGGTATGAGTATTGGTAGTTCAGAAAGCAATGGCAAACTATTACTGAACGTAAACTTGCCAAGAAATTACAAACAGCCAAAAGATACTGGTGTTAGTTGCATATCCTATAAAGGATATATAACTAATTTTAACTCAGTTCCAAGGTCTGACAATCATGGCGGAGGCTGTTGGCTGTGATAATATCCATGGTAACACGTTCATGCTGAGAGCATATTGTCATAGAGTTTGCAATGGGGGTGACAAGGTGTCTGGTAGTATATCCAGCAATGTGGCATACTCTTAATTAAACTCGAAAGAGGACAAAGGAAGGAAAGAATACCAAAACCAAAACTCACAACAACAACACAAAAGACCTCATTTATAACCGACGCTGCAGAAGCAGGTTGAATCAGGCCAATTTTTTTTTTTTTTTTATGGTAAACATTGGATTGGATTGGACTATCATTCTTCTGTATTTACTTCACAATATACCAACATATTCACAAAAGCAATGGGAATTCTTTAGATTGTTACCAAACCTGTTAGGTAATGGAGCCTTACTCAATGTCTCAGCTATAACAAGGACACAATGCAATCACAGGTTGCAATAATCATTAGAGTTTGTCCTGTAGAATTATGGAATGCTAGGAACAAATCTCCATATTGATAGAAATTTAGAATCCTTGTGTTCGGGAATACTATTGAGGCGTAGGATGCAGGATGTGACATTATTTCAGTAAAAGCCCAGCTACAGAGCTGTGAAACGAGGCCTAAAGCAAAAAAGAACCCATCAAAAATAATGCCAGAGTGTTTCAAGCCATAGTTAGAAATGGCTGAAGGAAGCTCTCTCGTTTACTTTTTCGCTTACTTCTTCTGTCTCTCTCTCTTATTCTCTGTTTCCCTCTTTGTTTCTACCTCTCTCAATTGATATACATGTGTGAATGTATGTATGCACGCATATGATGCCTTTGTGTGTGTGTGTGCGCGCTTGTCTGTGTTGTTTCCGAAAATAAAAAGCAATACAGCCAGTTTGGTTTCTGTTTGATCAATTTTATATTTAATGATATTACAGCTACTTAACCAATAATGAGTGCCCTTTCAGTTCACACTATTATCTCTACTTCTCTCTGTTCATGATTAATAAAATTACAGCACAAAGTGTAATGTTTATTCATCTATCAACAGGCCTACCAAATGTGGATAGCAGAGTTTGGTGAAGAATTACAGCTTCCTGGTGTAAATATGAGCATGTACCAGGTGTTTTACACCAGTTTTGCCCAGGTAACCTTGTTCTAAAATTCACCATTACCATGCAGCACGACCTTAGTAGAATATCACTCTCATTATCTAGGATCTGACGGGTTCTGTTTATGAGTCCTGGCCATTTATCCTGCCTCATGTATTTTCTTGTCCCAGGTGTCTTTAGTATCCTGTGCCCACTGCTGTATTGTTTGATTCAGCCTTTTCTTCCAGGTATCTTGCCTCCATTACTGTTCATCCAAGCCACAGTGACATTTAATATGGCCAAAGTATTTCAGTTTCTGAGACATGATGCCTCTTATAAGCCGGTTTTCTTCAATGAGCAGATTAAGTAAAATGTCTTCTTTTTCGTGCACAGTGTTCATGTATATAACATTTAATTACATATATTATTATACCTAATTACAATTTTAAAAAATGAGCACACCATAAGATATTTGGTTTTCTTTGTCAGGCAGTCACTGCTAACATCTGCATTAATCATCATGTAGGACGTCCTTTACAGGCCATTGCTATTATTATGGCCTGCTGGAAATAGATTCAATATTATCCAAGTTCCTCTGCCTCACGCAATCTCATGCTGGTGGATCCCTGCCTCACGCAGTCTCATGCTGGTGGATCCCTGCCTCATGCAGTCTCATGCTGGTGGATCCCTACCTCACACAGTCTCATGCACAAGACATCTTTAATGTTATGTGTTATGCCAGTGGACCCCTGCCTCATGCAGTCTCATGCGTGAGGCATCTTTAATGTAATTCCGTCATGCTCATGGACCCCTGCCTTTTCACCCTGCAATGATGCCTTCCATTACTATTCTTTCTAAAGAACGTGATGTTTACATACAGAAGCCACAAACAATATATTGCATGATTTATTGCCTGGCATATTTCACTGTATCTCATCCTGTCTGGAAAATATAATTTATTAAGAAGGGGTTGCACTGGTTCAGTGGATAAGAGAAAGGCCACAACATAGATGGATTCAAGATGTGATAGATATTTTGCACATGACATCAGCAGAATCAGGACTACTGGCTTATGACAGGAAGACATTTTGAAAAACTAATATAGAGGAAATGTTTGACATCAGACAAGCCACTGGATGATGATGTACACAGAATGCTGCTTACTAAGCTCCATTCTCATTCCTCACTGAAATCATCCCAGCTAACAGTGGCAATAGTTGGCAAGGCTTTTATTTATGCTACTTGTATTAACTACTTCTTTGTTAATATTGCTATGCTATTTTGTGTCTGCCATCTCCGTGGCAAAGGCATTACGGACATGGTTTGTAATTCCTCTTATCTGCGTTCGAAACACAGCTGTGATCGATTTGGCAGCCAACCATGTCACCCTGGGTTTTAATGTGATGGTATGGGAGCCGATCGTTCAGAAAGCAATGGCAAACTACTGAACGTAAACTTGTCAAGACAATAACAATAGCAGTGCTGGTGTTTACAGCGATGTCCTGTAAAAATTGGATATGCAAAATAAAAAATTGTGTGTGTTCCAGCAATGCAATAAATACATTCAGTCAATTTACAAGTGCTTTCGTTTTTTTTTTTTTTTTCAAGTCTTTGTTTTCATTTCCTGTCACATTTTCTTCAGTACCTTTTAACTTCAATATTCAGTTGCTGAGGTATCCTTGAGGTCATAAAAATACATGAATTCAGATACATTGATTCGCAAACACAAAAGGATTAAGGAAAAAAGCTGAGATTACAGAAAATGCACAACAATAGAAACATTGAAAACTATAATCAACGCAGGATTCAAATCAGTCACCTCCAAATGAAAGCTGTGCATTACAAAAGGGAAAAAATGTACTTGGATGTACAGCCAGCTAAACACTAAAAGCTGCCTCCACAAGCCAAGTCTATCATCTACTTATGCTTACAACAAAGTAACATGCATTGAACTCTGACCCAGTATTTCAAGTACTACTATAGCTTGCATGTCATAGTAATGTTTTATTCTTGTTTCAGATGTACTGCAGCAAATGGACAGATTATGGTCTGTTTTATCATCTCTTGACAGATCCACACAGTCCCGGATCAGCCAGGTAAAACATATGCTTGTTTATATATGCATGCATGCACATATGTTTATGTGCTTGCATGTCTGTGAATATTTGCTCAATGCTCTCGCTAAATGATATTTTCAGCTGTTATGTTTTGCCAGAGTCCTGCAGACAGATGCATCTAAGGTTTGTTAGATTGTGAAAAACTTTCTGCAGGAGCTAAATAGTTCCTCTCTTTGTGCAGAGAGTATAATAAAATTGTTTTGTGTGTGTGTGTGTGTGCGTGCGTGTGTGCGTGCGTGCGTGCGTGTGTGTGTGCATGTGCAGGTATATGTGTGTATGTGCATGTGTTTTTGTGTGCAGGTATATGTTTGAGTATTCATATATATATATATATATACACGAATATTTATTATTATCTAGTTATATATCCAGCATGATATTGACCACATGATCCATCGAGTGCTGAAATATATATATAACCTTTGTCTTTTCAGAGTCAACGGAGCTCTTTCAAACAGCCAGACTTTCAGCTGGAGTTTCCAATGTCCTCTGGACAGCAAGATGAATCCTCGAATTAAGTGTGAAGTCTGGTGATATTAATATCCTGATACTCAGCAATGTGAAACCTGGACTCTCTTGAGTTGTGAATAACATAGCAAATCTGGAGCCTTGATGAATGTTACACAATATGCAGCGAAACACAACAGAACACTTTAAATTTGGTTTCTTCTAGTCAATGAAAATATCTTTAAAATATGTGCTCTTATGAAATATGACAATTCTTATATGATCATTACGAATAATTTCTTTATCAGTAAGCATTGTAATTAATGGTCAGGAGTTGATTACTGAATAGGCAGACAGACTGGCTGGTACCGCATTAATAAGGGGCGATTTGATGCATGATATGCCAGATGTGGCAAAGGCCCTCTGGGAGAAAGTGATTAATGCAGAAGAACAGACTATTATGGTCTAGAGAGAATGCAGCATCAAGGGATGGTCAGAGGAACTGGTCAACAGTCATCACTCAGTGGTAAAGCCAGATGGACATACAATCAGATTGCAATGGGCATTATTAGTATTTGAACTCTATGCTGGCTGTTGAAGATGAGGACTGAGTGCTTCTGGGAATGCCCCGAGTGCAGTGATGTCAGTTCTTGACTCAACTCACCTCAAACTCAAGTTGATTACTGGAGCTCCAGTGGTATGCTGGTTAGTGTGCATGCCTGCTATGACAATGGTCTGGTTCAATCCCCAAGAGAGTCCGGATTATTGTTTCAGACTGCTATGACCGTGGCATTGACACAGCCGCATAATGGGTACCAAAAAATTAGAATTTTCTAGAAATTTTCTAGGAAGAAATGGAGATGAGGAAGACAACTGGCCACCCCACTTCATGTCATGGCCAAGAATATGTGAAGACATAACACTTCATGTCATGGCCAAGAATATGTGAAGACATAAACTTCATGTCCTGGCAAAGAATATGCGGAGGCATAACACTTCATGTCATGGCCAAGAATATTTGAAGACATAACACTTCATGTCATGGCCAAGAATATTTGAAGACAATACTTCATGTCCTGGCCAAGAATATGTGAAAACATAATACTCCATGTCCTGGCCAAGAATATGTGAAGACATAACACTTCATGTCATGGCCAAGAATATGTGAAGACATAACACTTCATGCTCCAGTGACAGTATCTGCTATGGGACTACCATACCCTTTTTACAGTTGATTACTATATATTTTAGTTGTCTTAGACTATTCAGTGATACACATATGAAGTAATGAAATCCCGTCCGTACTTTTAATTGTTACATCATGGTCTTTGTCTGCCTATCCTTATTTTGACTTTCACTGCATCCATCTACCAAGAAATTGTCCAGTTCTCCAAGTTTTGAAATAACTGTATTATTGTGTTCAGTGTTATCCATATATTTGTTGACTAACTGCAAGCTTATTTTACCATTTGTTGTTCTCATTTAATTTACTTGTATCTGCTGTGTTCATGAGAAAGGCGCCTCTGTGGTAGAAGAATACACTCGCATACTTATATCCATTGCTGTCTGGGGTTTGACTGATGAAGTTCTGTGATGTGCCACATTGGCCTTGAGTAGATGAAAATCTTATTTGTGGATGCCATGTATACAAGACCATTGTACTTATCTGAATCTAGATTCTTGCATAAAAGAAAAGCATAATGGAAAGAAATTGTTCAAAAGATTTAAAGTGTGCTTCTGCAGCTTGGAAACATTTTTCTTTTTGTTATGAATGTGTTATCTATTTATTTGGAATCATTTTTCTTTTTGTTATAAGTGTATTATCTATTTTGTAGGTTAAATTTACTGAATGGTTCAGATTCATGTTTGTCAATTTCCATTATAACATGTGTATATTTATAGATATTCATGAGAAGCAATATCAAAATAGATAATAAATGCAAGAAAGATTATATATGGCCAAAGTTACGAACAGTGGTAACACCTGCTGTGCTGTAAATGAATTGTAATAAGTCAAAACTGAAAATCACAGTTGTTTGAGCATACTCTAAAATGTTGTTAAACTGAGAATCTACCGTTGTCCTCAAGTAGACTTCACCCTTTCTATTTCTGGAGACACACAAAACAATAGTAACATCTGTACTAGCTCTCAAGCTGTGTGAGAGAGTATGATATACATAGTTGTCTATAATTATATATCTTGAAAAGATAGCTGCTTTTTTGGCATAAATATTAAATAGTCCTCTAACAACAGTTGAGAAACAAGTACACAACAATTCATTATATAAATGATGCAAGTGTAAACACTGACTTGTAAGAAATGTGTGTTTGAAAACACCTCTTTATTTGCATTAAAGCTTTCTTTTAGTGGTATATAATGATTTTAAAATATTTTGTACATAATAAATATTCATGTAAACTGTATGGGTGTGTGCTTACTGCATTGTTCAATGTATATAGTAAGTTACTTTGTGTTTAAAGTGTATGTTCTCCTGATAAACTTACTTCACTGGCAGAACAGATACAGTACATGTTATATATGAAAATATAACTGTAGTGATATGAATATGCTCTTGTACTAATCTGTGTTGTTACTTTAGAAAAGCTATCCAAAGAACCTCACACCCACACATTTAAACGGCATGTTGAGATAAAAGAATTGTAAACAAGGCAGATATCTATTTTTAAAAAGGAATAAAATATAGAATGTAAATAACCATTTTTTTTTTGCATATCCTGTACATGACATCACTGTCAACACCAGCATTTTACTGCTGTTGTGATCTCTTGGCAAGTTTACATTCAGTAGTTTGCCATTGCTTTCTGAATGACCAGCTACAATACCAACTCATTGAAACCCAGCGCAACGTGGTCTGTAGCCAAATTGTGCTCAGCTGTGTTTCGAATGTGGGTAAGTGGGATTATGAACCACTTCCATAACCCCTTCGCTATGGAAACTGCCGTAAATAACCATACCCACGCAATTAAGCACAAATATTTCATCAATATAGCTTTAGAGCAGAGACTAATATTAATAGAAAATGAGTTTAAATTTTGTTCTGTGCGTGCTGTAGTTTTCTTGCTGTACTCAGAAATTAACATTTCTGAATGAATCAGCATCAGTAGTTAGAATACAAACATTCGGATTGACGATAGGTCTGGCCATGAAAGCACAGCATATCAAGTTCTTCAATTACCAGCAGACTGGTACAGTTAGTTGCTGAACACTGATAGATTTACTGTTTTTACATTTGAGAAGATTAAAATGGATTTGTCCGGAGTGCAGTCATATAATCTGCACTGAAATTAACATAATAAACTAAATCATTGTGGCAATATTTCTCATACATTATAATTAGTCTATTTAGACAGCTGGCTGGCATAATGATTTTGAAAATGTTGGCCAGCGATAAATCTAATTTTGTGACATGCCACAGACTTGTAATATTATTATTGGGAAAACAAATGTGACAGTTACTTCTTGACTCTCATATCCACATCATCATCATGTGCCATGCCTATAAGCGTGGGCGGTCATGTTTTGCCATCTGACATGATCACCAGGGTCGTGAATGAGCTTCGTATTCTCGCCTCTATCATGCCATGTGGCTAAACCATCCAAATATTTACTTTTCTGCCTTCCCCTTGTTCTTTTACCCTTAATCTTGCCTGTTGTCACCAAGTTCTCTAGTCTTCTCATAACGGGTCACATCCACATAAGATATCTATAGTCTGAAAATAGTCTATAAACTTTTCTAATATGTGGAATCTTGCCAAGACAGTGGTTATATACGATCAACTGTTTACAGTTTTCAACATATCTGTTAAGAGATAGTACTTAGCTGTGAGACTTGACATGATTGTGTGAAACACAGTCTGCAGCATTTACTACGCTATAGTTAGATACTGTCAAATATCTTTAGTCTAATTAATGGCATATTACTTGAGAACAATAGAATACAGTGAATGTTTTAGTTTTATACTTACTGTTTAAAATTACTAAAGACAAAAGTGGAGAGAATCTTTACTGAGATCTTAAGTACAAGACTACATTCTTTAATTTCCTACTAGCACACTATGTAATTGGAAACACATTATTCCAAAAAACAAAACAATTACTATTACTATAGCATCCTAATGCTGATGAAATATTATATATATATATATGTCCTATGCTCCACAAATTTGTAAACATGTACCAAATGATAAGCTGTCACACCACACATTTGGCAGATGAATGTCAATTTTCTACACAACACAAACTTACTAATTGATAGTTTGACACATCAGACAATTACCAAATGAAAGTTAATGTTCTATACAACACAAATTAACTAAATGATTTTTGACACACCACACAATTATCAAATGAATATCATATGCAACACAGGCTTATCAACGGAATGCCCTTCATAACACACATTTACCAAGCAATATCTTAAATAACAAATACAGATAATCTTTATTCGCTGCATAGCTGACTCTTTTTAGTTTGACAGCATTGTATATAATGCATGGAAGTGAAAAAAAAACACCCGTAAAACAAACAAACGAGCATGGATTTTTCTAGCAGTCTTGTTGTGAGAGAGTACGTGCCCTGAAATATGCCGTGAATTAGCATATTTTATTACCTTTGACCTGTATGCCCATTACTTGATATTAATGCGTAGTCCACCATGTTAATAGAAGTGCCTATCCCTGGCGTGTATATTTATTTATGATGTGTGTATATATTATAATTTTTATCATTATGTGAAAGTTAGATCATGAAATATAACCTATATCTCTGCATGCTCTAGTATCACAATAATCCTTATTCATCACAATTCTTGGTTTTCTTCATATCATAGAGTCCAGAACCAGGTATATTATATTCGGTGACTAACAAGTCACATATGATAATGTTAATGGAATGTGTTTAATACTGTCTTTTCAAAAGTGATTTTATTGCTATGTTCAGATTTGTCACTTGTAAATACTGCACACCAGTCAAGTGTGTCATATGTTTCATTCTTCTATTTTCCTACTTCATATGTTCCTGTTATGTGTCAAACTTGACAATATGATCATTTTTTCCCACCATTTTGATGGTATGTTTTAAAAGTTTGTTTAAAATGTGTTTGTTTTGTCAAATAAGGCTGTGACATGGGCCCTTATAATATGGTCAAAAAAGAAGTACACATAATGTACTAGTAAATTAACAATTATTACTCTTTAGATGTTAATACTCGATCATTTGTGCTGATACACACGCGCCATTATACACACATATACCATTATTTACCCTTTCTAATTTTATCTTCTGTTTTAGTTTTAATCACTCATTCGGCATCTGTGCTTTAGGGTTAGCGCATTTTGCTTTAGGGTTAGTGAATGCAATTTTACAATCACAACATGCCAAGTTCAAAAACAGTCACAGGCAATTTGAGAGCATTAATTTTCACAATCAGATAATGAAAAGGCAATGGCAAATTACTGAATGTAAAGTTGCCTATAAAATCACAAATAGCCAGTAAATACTCGGGTTGATTGCAACGTCCTGTACAAGAACATACAGCTAGCTTTAACTGTCCCTAGGCACAGATAAACACACTTCAGCTGGGACATCAGATTTCTTGCTTTCAATATTTTCTTATATCACTTGTATTTTAAAACAATAATATGGAATAAGTTAAAACTAATTCCTTGTGTCACTTGATTTTGTCAGTCTTCATGATTATGTGTGAGACTTGACATGTTTTCTAAAACTTGGATGCTTTGTCTGACCATGAGACAATGTTTGTAATTTATATTTGAATATTAAAGCATTTTGATTTTCTATTTGGGTTTTGCAATGATTTATATGAGGAAAAGTATTATATTCTCTACAATAATGTAGAATCGTCAGTTATGAAAATAGAAGTTCAGAATGCTTTTAACCATATGAAAATTGGCAAAAGCCAAGCCTAAACAACATTACAATTGAAATGATCAATGCGTTAAAGGAAAATGAAATAGATCAGGCCACAGATTGTCGAACACAATAGATGATAATGGAGATATAACTCCTGACTTACGTAAATCTATATCGCAAAGACAACAGAAACCTTAAAATGGGATAAACATTGAACAATTAGTATAATGAGTCACATCACACAGATTTTACTAAGAATCATGTAAAGAGTTAGGAAGAAAATACAATCTGAAATTGTGAATAATACTATCAGGGTTTGTATAAGTCAAGAGTACAACAAATCTATCTTATGAGAACATTAATGGAGCATTCGAAAGAAGCAAACAAAGACCTATGTAAAACTAAGACAAACTTTACACTGGATTATTACTCAGCTTACTGTTTTTCTTTATTTTAGTTCCTATCGTTTGTGAAGGCCATGCTATTATTCATTTATTTGAAAGATACAACTGGCTTGGAAATGTAAAACATAGTGCATTTATTTTCAACTGGAACATTTGAATTCAGAATTCCAGTCTTTGTTTAATTCATAATTCACTCTTGTCAGAAAGCATTGTGGAAAATTGAGGTTTGCATACAAATGGAATGTGCCACTGTATGACTGTTGTGGAGAAAACCTAGAATTTGTGGCAGGAATGATGATTTCTTGTGAAGATTAGCAAGCACTTGTGGTGAATATGATGGTTTCTTGTGACAATGAGTAAAGGTCTGTGGCAGGTGTTATGGTTTCTTGTGAATATGAGCAAAGAGGTGTGACATATGTGATAGTTTTTGTGAAGAAAAGGTTCATGGTGGGGGTGATGGTTTCTTGTGGAGATAAATAAGGGCTTGTGTCAGGTGTGATGGTTTCTTGTGAATATGAGCAAAGAGGTGTGGCATATGTGATAGTTGTTTTTGAAGAAAAGCCAGGTTCATGGTGGGAGTGACGGTTTCTTGTGGAGATAAACAAGAGCCTGTGTCAGGTGTGATGGTTTCTTGTGACAATAGGCAAGTATATCTGGCAAGTGTGATGGTTTCTTGTGGAAAAAAGCCAGGTTCATGGCAGGGGCAATGGTTTCTTGTGGCAGATGCCAGAGCTGTGGTGAAGGTATTACGAATGCAATTCGCAAACCTGCATACTATGTTCAAAACACAGCTGCTGGCAGTTTGGAAACAGGCTGACTTGTGTTGGTTTTCATAGAAAGGTATGAGTGACCACTGGGAAGATTAATCCGGTCAAAAAATGCCCGCAGAAGTCGGATGTGTCGGCCTAACTGTGCAAGAACTCAGCTCTGCTGTAAACTGGCACATCGCAATCACGTCCGAAAAAAGTCTCCGGATGAACGCAGAAGAAGGAGAAGTTAGTTAGTCGTGGTTCCAACTTCACGGCAACGGGTCGTCCCCATATTGCTCCTTTCCTGTGCCAGTGAATATCACACAAAATCCTCTTCACTGCACAATGTGAACAATGGAATAGACAGGAGTATCGGCAAGCCAACAGCCCTCACATGCACACTGTGCATAATGCCGCCGCCAGAATGCCAACACAAAATTCCTCCAAGAAAAATACAGTTCATCGTCGATGGAAATGGCAGTCACCAGACAGACTTCATTGACCTGGGTTTTATCCCATATGGTTCAGTCTCTTTCCGCAGGACGACGTGCCGAAAGCGCCACGCAAAGCACGAACTCTATAACTCCAGCGGCGACTCCCAGGAGTCTCCTGAAAAATGCACTCATGAGCTGAAAAGGCAAACCAGTAAATCCAGCAACAGCCGACCGCCATCGTTCCGAACATGCAGTTCACGCTACAAACAACCGCGGACGGATGTAAAAGCATTCCACGCGAAACTCACAGCTCAGTGTCGCGCCACGCACTCACTTAGTAGCAGGGCGACGGAACCATATCCTCCTTAGTCGCCTCTTACGACGTGCATTTTAGGCAACAGTGTTACTATTCTTTGCTCCCCCGTATGGGCCCCGGCAACGCACGGACGTTGACTGTCAACTAACGTAAAATAGTAAATACGACAAGAAGTATGAGCGTCGATCGTTCAGAAAGCGATGGCACATTACTGAATGTAAACTTGTCTAGTAAATAACAAATGCTGGGGTTGACTGTGACGTCCTGTAATGAACATGCAAATGACTTTTTGGGGGCAGATATGATGGCGGAGTAAAGCCGTTCTCATTGCAGGTGGGATGGTGTTTTGTGAAATTGAGCATGGTGGTTTCTTCTAGAGAATAGCTGGGTTTGTGGTAGGTGATATGGTTTCTTATGAAGATGAGCAGTGACTTGTGAAGAGTGTTATTGTTTCTTGTGGAGAAAGACCAATGCATGTGGCATGTGTGATGATTTCTTGTAAACAAAATACCTAGAGCTAATGGCACGTATGGTTTAATGTAGAGAAGAGCATTCAAATGTTTTAAGGAAACTGAGAAATCTGGAACCATTATTTCCTATTTCAGACATATTGCTAATGGGATTTGATGAATAAAGAACACGAATGTCTGATATTACTGATAATGATGCTCCCTATTGCATTGCTGCCTGAGTATTCAAAATGGATATAAATGAGAGTTTCCTTGCAATTATGTGTTGCTGGCATGAGTGAAAGAAATATGAAGACATTCAGTATGACATTATTGCATTAAGTACTGAGAGTTGCTGGCAGGACAATACTTCATGCAGTTGAGGGATTGTGTAAAATATTCACAGTGACCTTAACTTGTCTAAGTTTTCCAGATACCAAAACAAAACCAAAAAAAAAAAAATCCAAACCACATTTAAAAACAAATGGTGTTGGTAATTTGTAATAAGCATCTCCATGTACGATGCCGATAAGAGTAGGCAATCATGGTTTGTCATCTCATATGGTCACCTCGGTCAAAATCAGATATGTTGTTTTTGTTCTACCTATGCCATTTGGCCACGCCTTCCACTTATTTATCTATTTGTCGTTCCCTTGCTCTTTTCTCATCAGGTTTGGCTATTGTTACACAAAGTTTTCAGATGTATTTCTCCTTATAACATACTAATATAACCTTCACTGCCTGGGTTCAGTTTCTAATTATGGCTGGAACTGTTATCAAATTAGAATACAGGAATTCTCCAGCAACATGTATTGTAATAGCATGCACTTGTTATGGCAATCAGAGCATAGTGCTAACTCTGGCTTGTGCACGGTTAGATAAGGGTTCAATACCAGCCCTCATTATTCGCTACAGGGGGAAAGACTGACCACCAATTCCTGTGTGCTCTCATTCCTACAAAATGTGATGGTTCTGACACTTCCATACCCACAGCAGGCTCCTGCTTTAGGACTTGTTTTAGTTTATAGGTAGTTTGTAAGTATGGTAATTATGTGTTAAAGATTTATACACATGAGAAGCATGGGCAGTCATACACTAATGAAGTAGTAGTCACCCATATTCTCACGTATTTAAAGCTAACTTTTCCAAGAAATCAACAATCAGCTGAAAGATGCTGATGTTGACAGCGATGTCCTGTAAAGGATATGCGGAAAAAGTCTTATTTAGTGATAAAAGAAATGCAAGAAATTCTTTGTGTGTGTCTTCCACAACGAACTTGAAAATGTTCTTCTTTTTCTCCCAACACATGTATTTTTTATTGATTCGTAAAATGGTCATACTTTTGTAAGTGGGTGTGATGCGAGTACTATAGCATTTCTTCAGTATGAATGTTACTTATATATGTCCTTTTTATAAAATAAATTATATGCTGCGAAACAAATAATGTCACAGTGTAGTTTCTCTTGTAACGTTCAATTCACTTCCAAACTACTGCCATGAGCAACAAATTAAAATACATAGAAACAAATTTGTATTGCACATGGCAATAACACCGCTAGGAATACACACAGCAAAATGTGCCTAAGGAAATTGATGCGACCAGTGAAGTTATGGGGAAGAAATTAAATAGTAAAAAGCCCACATTTCCTTCACATAACTTCTTGTTCTTATAGTCTAGATGTTCCCAAACCACGGCCCGCGGGCCACTTGTGGCCCGCCAACTGTAAGAAAGTGGCACGCGAGGCCTCCTTGTTTAATATAATATGTTTTAATATATTTTTTTAAACATGCAGTCAGAGCACCCCGCCAGCGTGCGATAATTTACTCTGCTCGTGGTTGTTATGCTTATATATTATCGAATGCGCCTGTTCAATTCACAACGAAACGTTATGAAGTTCCCATATCCCACCCTTATCGAGTCAGAGTGCGCAAGGGGCCATGTTGTCGTCTGTTACAACTGTTTAGCAGAGTCAGTAGTATTGTGTTGAAATTAGTTTTTTTTTTCAAATAAAAATTTACCGTTGCAGCCTATAAACATGAGTGTGGAAAATCTAAAATCAAACAATGGTAGAATGGGAAAATGTGAAGATGTTGCTTGTCTTGAATTCAACAAAGATTGGACGAAAAAAATTATGTTTATGCCTAGCCGCTAACAATTCTTTTGTAACAGAAACTTTGTGTTTCTGTTACAAAAAAATTTAATCTAGAACGACACTTCACGACCACACATTCAGAAATAAATGCTCAACATCCGATCAATTTAGAGTTAAGAAAAGATTTCATAGAGAAAGTTCTCTGATCCGGCAGCAGTCTTTTTCCACAAAGGCCAACGAACAGAGCAAGAGTGCTGTTGTGGTTTCGTACGAAGTCGCTCTTCTGTTGGCTCACAAAAAGAAGACGTTCGCCGATGCAGAAGAAATAATTAAGCCTTCCCTTAAAATTGCTGCTAGAATGCTTGGCGATAAAAAGTGTGAAACAAACTTTGATCAGATTCACTTTGTCTAATAATACTTTATCCAGGCGAGTTGAAGACTTCGCCAACGATGTTCATCGTCAAGGAGCAGCACAAATCAAAAATGGTAAATTTTTCTTTCATTGGCAGTGGATGAATCCACTGTCATTTCTGACACAGCTCAGGTCTCAGTTTTTGTTCGAGCAATAAACGATACTTTTGAAGTAAATGAAGAACTTCTAGGACTTGAATCAATGCATGCAACTACCAAAGGGACTGATCTGTTTGAAACTCTGAAGTTGTATGCAGATAAAAACAACGTAGAAAAGACCTAATTGGACAGTGCATGCAACGACTGTGCTCCGGATTTGACGGGTAAAAAGTCTGTATGTCTAGCATTATTGGAACAGTAGTTTCTTGGCAGCACTATGTTAAAATAGCATTGTATAATTCACCAAGAAGCTCTGTGTGGAACGACTTTAAATCTGAAACATGTCATGGATGTTGTTCTGAGATGTGTGAACAAAATTCGAAGTAAGGCTCTAAACATGCGTTAGTTCAGATAGTTTCTATCAGACCTGAACGAGGAATGCGGTGAGCTACTGTTACACAGTGATGTCAGATGGCTATCTAAAGGGAAAGTTCTGTCCCGTTTCTGGGCACTGACAAATAGTGTCCATCTGTTTCTGTCTGGAATAAATATGCACTGCCTACAGAACGGGAATGTCGTCTGAACGATGACTGGCTTAATGACCTAGCATTTTTGGTGGACATCACGTCTCATTTAAACTCTTTAAATGCGAGGATCCTGAAAAACAAAGATTATTCACAAATTTTTGCAATGACATTTCTTAATTTAAAATGAGACTACGACTGTTTAACGGACAGCTGACTGAAGGGATTTTAGAGGTGTTGCCAACTTGTGGTGTAAAAGAAATTTGACTTGTTACAGTAAAAAGTAATAGTTGAAAGTCTTTCAGTCGAGATTTCAAGAGTTCACAGTAGAGGAGGATAATGTTGCCCTCTTCATAAATCCGTTCGTATTTCCTATTGCCAAGCTCTGTTAATTACAGCAAAACATTCAGCACGAAGTAATTGATTTGAAATGCAATTCTGCACTGAGATGTAAATTTCTGGAGCTGCCTGCTTCACCTTCAGCTGATCATATGATTTCATTCTGGCGACTATTGTCTGTCAAACAATTTGAACACTTGTGTTCATTCGCCCAGAGATACATTTGTCGTTTTGGTTCAACTTACAGATGCGAGCAGTCATTTTCCCCAATGACCGTTATAAAAACAAGCAACGTTCCAGACTCACCGGCATTAACCTAGCTGCGCATATGACTTTGAGCATGACATATTTGTGCCCAAACATTGATAAACTGGCATCTGAACTTAAGTAACTGATTATGAAGAACAGTTACAATTGTAAATTAATTACATTGATAGCGATTTTCGAAACTGATTACAAATTTATTGTTAAATGAAATTTTGGTTGTAAACCAAAATATGACCGCAGTGTAGTACTGATACTGACTGCCTTTAAAGTTTTAGAAATTTGTTGACCAAAGTTAAGAAAGGTGAGAATGATATTTCACGACTTTTATAATTTTATAACGTTGTGGCCCGCTTAACTACCGAAAATAGTAGATATGGCCCTCTGCTTGAAAAGCTTGGGAACCACTGTTATAGTCCATTTTGTGTGGCGTTGATAATCATGTCTGCCCACAGCCTTCTGTCTCTTGTTGTGTCAATGATTTATGATACTGATGTTCCTTCATGCCATGATGTCAAACTGTTCAGCATCTTCTCTCTTGGTCTCCTCTTGTCTCTCCTCCCATCTTCTCTTTCGGTCTTCTCCTGTCACTTTTCTCCTCCAACTCTCCTGGGGTACTCATAACATCAGATGCAAGATATATTACACACATTAAGAGCAGAATAAGTCAAGCAAAGGCTTCTTTTTTTTCGCATATCCTTTACAGAACACTGCAGTCAACACCAGCATTTTCAGCTGCCGTTAATGTTTTGGCAAGTGTTACGTTCAGTAGTTTGCCATTGCTTTCTGAACGACCAGCTCACATACCCTACGTAAGTAACCAACGTGACGCATTTCGCTGCCGAAAAGCAAAGGCTACACTATAGAAAATGAAAAGTATCTTATGCAACAAGCCACTTTCATTGAATGTCAGAAAGAGGGTACTGAAATGTTATAAAGAACCTGTTTGCTGTATGGCACTCAATCATGAAAAGTGAATGAACAAATTAAGAAATGCTTGGAAGCAACAGAGATCCTGAAGCGAATATTGCAACTACCCTGGACTGCCAGAATAACTAACAACAATTGCTTGGAAAAGGCTAATAACAGTAAAACCTCTATACAATTATAAGAAAGAGACAAATATCATTCTTTGGTCATATAATGAGACATTGGAAGAGGCGCATTAGAAAACATCGCGACTACTTGAAAGATCAGTGTGAGAAAAGACAGAGACATACAGAGAAAAAGATGCTGGATGGACAGAGAAGGTGGCATGGTGGAATATCATTTGCAGGGTTGATCCAGAACACCAATTTCCGAGATCTGTGATTAGAAATTAACGCTTTCAACAGCTAGCAGGACACATGTTGACAATCAATAAGGTTCTGTGGTCGCCAAAACTCGCAAAATTGATGCCGTTTAATTTTCATAATGTTTTGGTAATTGTCTGGAAAATAACTCGGAGACCACTCACCATATCCCGTAATTTGGAAAATGGGAAAACTTTATTGTCAGCACAACTGTTATGTTGTCGAAAACAGGGTCGGGGAAAACCGACGGACATTTTAGAAAATCATCTGAGGTTTGTTTTTGTATTTTTCTGAATTTCACATCCTAAATGTATTGTCTGCGCCGAATCTACCTTTTGCTACTAACTCCAGCATGGCCACGTTACTTCCTGTACACGATTCTGGGCCTCACGAGGGTCTAGAATGAACTGTATGTTTCTGTTCTATTGATTACTCAAGAAATTAACATGCAAGTGGAATTTAAAAAATAATATTTTATAGTATGAACATGTAGGACTGCATTTGAAAAAAGAGTACAAGTATATATTTTGATGAGAAAATGTTCAGTCTTCAGCATCATTTTTTTTTTAATTCGGCGTTTCCATCCTGTTTCAGGATATTGCGGTCACACCAACATCTTTCAGCTATATGTTGATTCCTAGGCTAGATTACGCTCATCAGCATGCCACGACTTTCTGAGCGACCGGCTCCGTACTCTCATAAGTCACTCGAACCACTTCTAATTCTCGTCCGCTCACGTCGACCACGAGAGTATTCGGGGTTAACGGAGAAAGCTGCTAACCTCTCGGCCAGGCAGCCGGCTTCAGCATCACTACCAAAATTAATTCTACAAAACGACGCCTTTATTTCAAGAGTGTCAGTGCAACTGGGTGAAACTTCCCTGCAGCGACTAGACAATAAAATAGGCATGTACTGTACTGCTTGACACTGATAAGGGCGGATAAAAGTAAGACATTACAGAACAGGTTAAACAACCCGACTGAGCTATACATTAGTCGGACCGGAAATTTGAATCCACGCTCTCTACAGGACGCTCACGGTGTGATGTCGGAAACAAAGCCCATTAGCTAGAGCAGGTGGAATTTTCGATAGAATTCATGCATAAGCTTAAGAGTGAAAGCAAGGATAGTCATTGGATCAGCATGGGCTTATATCTCAGATAGTATCTGTCTCGAATCTCATGGCTGCAGACCACTTTAAGTTAATGCGAGTCACAGCGAGACGGTTGGTGTCTTATGAATGTGTTTGTGTGAGCAATGTGTGAAATTCGCACTAGAGTGCTGTCAGTTTGGTGATCGTTATCTGGTTAACACAGATCCACAATTGTAACAATTGACAAGTAGTCCTTCTCCAAGTTCCTCTTTGTTACAGGATGTTAGACTGGCTATAGAATTAACAAACGACCTTTTGTTTCGCGAATGGTCATCTCCTGCCGGAAGTTAGTCTAGCACTACTTTAGAACCCATTGAGATCATCATGGACGAGATTTTGCACTTAGGTTTACACGCATCTAAGTAATGAATACGTTGCAATGACCCCTGAATGACAATCTAACAAAATTAGTTTAAACAAAAGACAGATTTTTTTTCGAAATAGTCGTTTTAACACATCGAAATATGTAGCTTAGTTAAGCGTCATATAAACACAACTGTTGGCGTCTGTGGCTTAGGGGTTTAGTAAAATGAAGTTTCACAATTTTTCATCAAACCGAGTCGAGAGGTCGAAATCAGCAGTTTCCAACATACCTAGAGTAGTTGAAAGGTCTAAATCAGCAGTTTCCAACATACCTAGAGTAGTTGAGAGGTCGAAATCAGCAGTTTCCAACATACCTAGAGTAGTTGAGAGGTCGAAATCAGCAGCGCGCAATTTGGAAACTGATCACTTGGCGTTGAGTTCGATGGTTTAAGAAAACTACTGAGTAATCTCCTAGTAAATACTGATGTTGATTGCAACGTCCTGTAAAATAAACACGGATATTTTTGTGTTTTAGTTTATTAACACAACTGTTATGCTGTCGAAAGTAGATTTGGGGAAAACCTGCGGACCTTTGGTAAAACCAACTGGGTATTTTCAGAAACAATTAGAGATGTCCGCTTAAACGTGATTTAGTGCACTGACCTATTTACCAACTGCAGGATACAGACAATACAGAAGTGTTTATTCACTGTACTGTACTTATTCTGTATCTAAATCTAGTCAGTCCTGTAGAAGGAGCCCACTGTGCCTATGCGACATATTGGAATCATCATATGTTATGTTTGCAAGCTTGAGTACAGTGCACGGAAGAATAGGCAAGTCTTTCCCTCCCATGGCGAACGACGAGATCAGGCATCGAATCCTTTTCCAACCGCGCTTATGCCACTGTCAGTGTAACATCATAACCGTTACACAAGTTGTACCCGCAATTATTATGTACCCGCAATTATTCTGTACCCGCATTTATTCTGTACCTGCAATTATTCTGTACTCACAATTATTCTGTGCTTGCAATTACTCTGTACCTGCAAGTATTCTACACACACAGTTCCTTAATTCCCCTGTCTATTGGGACATAAATGATTACAGTGGAATGTTGTTACAACACAGCGATTTTTAGTTTGAGCATGTGAGAAACACTTTGCAATTAGCGATATTATATTTTCTCTTTAAATAACGAAGACACAAACAATAGATTGCACGATTTATTGCCTGGCATATTTCGCTGCATCTCGTCAGGTACATACTGCAGAAATCACACAACTTACGTGAATTACCTAGATAAATCCTTCAAGTTGAAATATACACATATTCGCACAGTAATGTCACTTATCTACCACGGTAATTTTAAGCTGACTAACATGTCTTTCTGTTTGCACAATTCTGGCTTGCGTTGATAGATCATAATTGCTTCTGTAAATTTTAACAAGCGAGTATTTTGTGTGTTAAACAACACGCGAAATGCAGTGTCTCTGTCCACCAAATGGCCACTTTCGACAATGTGCCTACCGATTGAAGACGCCGGGAGCTTCCGGTGTGTCGGCCCCACGAGGCTAGCATCACCTGTGTGTTGTATCTTGTTGACCCATTGAGGTATGTGTTCTGACACCCGTTTGTTAAGCTGTCTCTCTGTTCTACCAATGTAAACGGCCTGGCATCTACATGTGAATTGGTAAATACAATTGTTTGTGGCGTACAGAGGAACAGGCTCTTTGACTGCTGGTGTAGGAATCGGTACGGTTTTATATCTAATGACTGGAGTTGCCGCACAGAATGTTCGACCTACTGCTGTAGTAAGCCGGTCTTGTAGACGTTGCATTACGTCATCCCCTCGAAAGGTTAGCTGGATGAATACCTTGAGTTTAGGGACTGTAGTTACGTCTGCTTTAGGTTTGGGCTGTTAGCAGTGGCGCTTTATAAATCCTGTGGAGTACCCATTCAGGTTTAAGACATTCTTCAGAGTTTCAAATTCCTCTGTCAGTGTGTCCTGGGTGCATATCTTTCTAGCACGGTCAAACAAGGTCCGTACTAAGCCCCGTTTGTACTGGACAGGTGTGAAGCTCTGAAAATTTAGGTATTGGCCAGTCCATGTTCCTTTGCGATACACCGATCTTTGAATTGTGCCGTCTGCTCTACGTCTCATTAGAATATCTAGGAACGGTAACGCTTCGTTGTGTTCGTGTTCCATAGATAGAGAGATGTTTTTATGCGTCATTGTTCATTATGGCCTGAAACGATGTTGCTTGTAGCTCGTCTGTGGTGATAATTAGTATATCGTCCACATAACGACGGTAAAAGGCCAAGTTGTTGATGTCTGAGGATCTCTTTTCTTCTAAATGTGCCATGAAGATGTCCGCTAGAATAGGACCAAGAGGACTCCCCATGGCCACTCCGTCAATTTGGCGGTATGACTTAGTTAGAAAATTGAATTGTATGTTGGCGGTACATAGTAGTAGTAGCCTCTCCAGAATAGGTGTTGGTATGCCTAATTTTAGTTGTTTGTCTTCAATGCGTTCCCTTCTTATTGTCACTGTCTCCTCTAATGGAACGTTAGTGAATAGGGAGGCTATATCCATGGATGCCATGTGTTTGTTATTTATGTCCATAGTATCCAATAATTCCACCAGTTGGAATGTATCTCTGAGTATTTTTGGATCGAAGGACTGTCGTACTGGCTTTAACATTTCGGCTAGCCATCTCGCCATTCGGTGTTGTGCAGAGTTAACCATGGACAGGATAGGTCTTAGCGGGATGCCGGGCTTGTGAAGTTTGGGTAGACCGTACATATGAGGAGTGTGCGAGCCACGTGGTGTGAGCGTTTTTGCAGTGGCCTCACTGATGAGTCCCGCATTCACAAGTGACTGGATCTCTTTCCTCATTATAGCATCCAGGTCCTCCGACTTGTTTACTTTTTGATCTATCCTGAATTTGGATTCATCTGACAATATTACATCCATTTTTCTCTGGTAGTCTGACATGTCCATCAGTACTGTACCGCTCCCTTTGTCAAGAGCAGACGGCACAATTCAAAGATCGGTGTATCGCAAAGGAACATGGACTGGCCAATACCTAAATTTTCAGAGCTTCACACCTGTCCAGTACAAACGGGGCTTAGTACGGACCTTGTTTGACCGTGCTAGAAAGATATGCACCCAGGACACACTGACAGAGGAATTTGAAACTCTGAAGAATGTCTTAAACCTGAATGGGTACTCCACAGGATTTATAAAGCGCCACTTCCAACAGCCCAAACCCAAAGCAGACGTAACTATAGTCCCTAAGCTCAAGGTATTCATCCAGCTAACCTTTCGATGGGATGACGTAATGCAACGTCTACAAGACCGGCTTACTACAGCAGTAGGTCGAACATTCTGTGCGGCAACTCCAGTCATTAGATATAAAACCGTACCGATTCCTACACCAGCAGTCAAAGAGCCTGTTCCTCTGTACGCCACAAACAATTGTATTTACCAATTCACATGTAGATGCCAGGCCGTTTACATTGGTAGAACAGAGAGACAGCTTAACAAACGGGTGTCAGAACACATACCTCAATGGGTCAACAAGATACAACACACAGGAGATGCTAGCCTCGTGGGGCCGACACACCGGAAGCTCCCGGCGTCTTCAATCGGTAGGCACTATTGTCGAAAGTGGCCATGTGGTGGACAGAGACACTGCATTTCGCGTGTTGTTTAACACACAAAATACTCGCTTGTTAAAATTTGCAGAAGCAATTATGATCTATCAACGCAAGCCAGAATTGTGTAAACAGAAAGACATGTTAGTCAGCTTAAAATTACCGTGGTAGATAAGTGACATTACTGTGCGAATATGTGTATATTTCAACTTGAAGGATTTATCTAGTTAATTCACGTAAGTTGTGTGATTTCTGCAGTATGTACCTGACGAGATGCAGGGAAATATGCCAGGCAATAAATCGTGCAATCTATTGTTTGTGTCTTCGTTATTCAAATTCACTACGGGAAAACATTGTTTTGATTTTCTCTTTAATTGGCTAAACGAGTCGTTTTCTAACAACTCCATCAAGTGTCATTGAAACCGGTCTCTGAACGCTTCTTCTTCTTCTTCTTCTTCTTCTTCTTCTTCTTCTTCTTCTTCTTCTTCTTCTTCTTCTTCTTCTTCTTCTTCTTCTTCTTCTTCTTCTTCTTCTTCTTCTTCTTCTTCTTCTTCTTCTTCTTCTTCTTCTTCTTCTCTTCCTCCTCCTCCTTCTCCTCCTCCTTCCTTCTTCTTCTTCTTCTTCTTCTTCTTCTTCTTCTTCTTCTTCTTCTTCTTCTTCTTCTTCTTCTTCTTCTTCTTCTTCTTCTTCTTCTTCTTCTTCTTCTTCTTCTTCAGCATTCCGAGCCATTGAGGTTTTTTGCTGCAGATACAAGCCGTCTCCATTCGTCTCTCTGGTTGACCTTCTCTTGCCAGTCGCTGATTCCAAGTGCTTGTAGGTCTGTATGTATATTATCTCTCCACCGTCTTCTTGGTCTACCTCGGGGTCTACGGTCATGTATTGCCTGCGTGCAAGCGAGTTTTGTTTCCCTATTATCTTCCATTCTTTCTATATGCCCCAGCCATTGCAGTCTATTAGCCTTCATGATACCAGTGATTAGCGGGGACTTAAACAGATAATAAATGTTTTAGTTGCTTCTTCTTTTCCACTCTCCATCTTGTGCATCCCTAATGGGCCCAAAGATGCGTCTTAAGACTTTGTTCTCAAAGGTTTGTAACAAGGCTTCATCTCCTTTAGTTGTACTCCAGATTTCAGAGCCATACAGCACAACTGGTCTAATCAATGTTTTGTATATTGTGATCTTGGTGTTACGAGATAGCGCATGCGATTTTATCAGATGTTGTAGTGCATAGTATATCTTTATTTCCAGAGTTTATTCTAGCTTGTATTTCTTCCCTTATAATGTTGGAGCAGTTGAAGATTTTACCCAGGTTCTTTTAATAGTCATATTATCTACTTGTATATGGCCAGAGTTTTTAGCCATTCCTTCTTTGAAATTACAATATATTCTGTCTTATCTTGGTTGATAACCAGCCACATCTGTTGTGCTTTTTCCTTTAAGTGAGTCAATATTTCCAATGTCTTTTGTTCATTTTCCCCTGTAATATCTATATCATCTGCATAACTAAGCAGTCTGGATGTTCCTCCAATAGCACATTCCTCCTTTACCTTCCTTACAACTTTCTCTAGAGTCAGATTGAAAAGGGGCGGCGATAGTGCATCACCCTGTTTCAAGCCAGATGTTATTTGGAAAGGGTCTGATTTTCTGCCTTTATATGTTACTATATTATAAGTATCTTCAATGCATAGTGGATTTTTTAATGTTTCAGCTTCTTGAACTAAACGTAAGTCCATTCCTCCTTAGTTGGATCGCTGCAGCCCTCTACCAACGGAAAGTAGTTTTTAGATGTGGCAGTTGGTCTTCGGAACCAACAACAATATATCCTGGCCTACCATAGGGATCACCATTATCTCCGGTACTGTTCAACGCCTACACAGTGAGAATCACCAGTGAGCAGATCACTGGACCTGGCAGGACATTGTCGTATGCCGATGATGTTTTAGTGTATCGTCAGGGTAAGGATAGAGAGGAGGTTGCTGTGGAACTACAAACCGAACTCAATCGCATAAGTACTTGGTGTGATGAAGCTGGGGCAATGGTCAACCCAACAAAGGCAACAGTGACTTGGTTCTCGTTGAATAATCATATTGTCAATAATCCAACACCAACTGTAATGCTGTGTTCAGAGACGGTGGAAAGAACGCAGGCAATGAATTACCTGGGGATACGGTTTGATCGAAGCCTTGCTTAGAACGTGCACATAGACCAGGTGATAACAAAGGACAAGCGGGGTTTGGCAGCGATGCGGGTGATGGCGGCAGCAAACTGTGAGCAGCGCCATCTATGTCTTCTGTACGAGGGGCTGGTCATGTCTGTTTTGGAGTATGCAATGGCAATCCTGACTCTCAGCCATAAGCAGATAGAAAGGATGGAAAGGATACAGAATGAAGCTATGCGCATTATTCTTGGATGTACAAGAGATACAGCATGCAGGGCGATGCGCTACCTTCTTGATTTTCCAACCATTGAAGAGAGAATACAAGTTTGCAGGGCACGCGCCTACCTCAGAATTAACGCAAACACACAACATCCACTGCATAGTGAAATTAGGAAGGTGAAGGGCAGCAGGTTAAAAAGAGGACGGTCGTTGATGGGTCAAGCCGAAGACATTCTTCAACAGGTGTGTTCACTTGAGGTCTTAGAACCTGGCGAGGAGTGGGTGCAAGTGCCAACAGACTTCTGCACATCCTTTTCAGTTTGCATCCAACTAGATAGAAAATGCAGACAAGAAAATCCGGCTGCTGTTGAGGCTGAAGTACAAGCGTTGATTTTCGAGAATTCGCTAGACGGTGACGCGGTCATCTACACAGATGGGTCGGTCGTCCGACATGTGAGAAGCTCATGGGCCTTTACAGCTCGGGCCGGAGGGAGAATTGTGAAGGAGGACTCTGGTGCTTTCACTGAAACCACAAGTAGCCTGACCATGGAAGTCATGGCAGTAAGTAAAGCAATAACATGGCTCGAGACACAGACATTCACTAGGGCTTGTTTCCTTAGCGACTCAATGAACATGATCAAGAGGATAGAGGAGGGGTCGATCCGAAGAGAATGGTTGCTGCCTCTGAAGCGGTCTCGGCTGGCAAAGATTAGTTTCATCTTCGTGCCAGGTCATGCGGAAGTACAAGGAAATGAGCGGGCTGACAAGCTCGCATGTGAGGCTACTGTGGAGGGCGGACGCGCCATGGACCAGGCTGACATTCTGAATGCTCTACGAGAAGTGAGACTTTTGCGAGAACCAAGTGATGACTGTGAATCTACAACAATGGCCAGACTGCGGGAGCAGCAAATTAAAAGAGGGGTGGCCAAACAAGAACACTACGCAGGAAGCCAAAGAAGATTGATAAACCAACACAGAACTGGCGTCGTTAGCCGCTACACGCTGCGGGATTTGCTGAAAAGGGGATCCGAGCACTTATGGACTGAATGGTTCGATGTGCAACGAGGATGATCTGTCGACTAACTAACTAACTAACTAACATAGTCTGGTCATGTTGATTAACTTCCTTGGTATTCCAAATTCCTGCATAGCATTCCATAGAATATTCCTATGGACACTATCATAAGCCTTTTTAAAATCCACAAAAATGTTATGGAAATCTCTTTTATATTACCAATTTTTCTCGACTATTTGTCGTAAGATAAATATCTGATCTATTGTTGATCTGTTTTGTCTGAAACCCGCCTGGTAGTCACCTAATATGTCTTCTGAATATGGTTTTAGTCTATTTATTAATACCGCGGATAGTGTCTTATAGCTTTTGGACAGGAGTGATATTACTCTATAATTTTCACATTAGAACTTGTCTCCTTTCTTAAAGATAGCTATCAATAATGACTCTTTCTAGTCATGGGGTTATTCTTCTGTCCTCCAGATTTTTATTATTAGTTTGTATAGCTTTAGATGTAATGCATGGCCGCATGCCTTTATAAATTCAGCAGTTGCCTTATTGTTTTTAAGTCGTGTTATTACAGATAGAATTTCTTCAGAAACAGGTTCTTCAATTTGTGGTTCACACGTTAGAACCGCTTCCTGTGGGAGAGTGTTACTTGGAACTTCACAATTTAGTAATTCAACAAAGTATTCTTTCCACATGTTACACATTTCCTCATTGGTATTTATCACATTCCCATTTTTGTCTTTTAAACCACATGTGTTGTGTTGGTGCCCTTGTTTCATTGACTTCAGTTCTTTAAGAAACTTTCTGGATTCGTTTTTCTGGTGATTAGTTTCCATATCTTTGATTATATTGCTCATATATTCTCGCTTCTGCTGCCGAACTATTTTTGTAGCCTCTTTACATTCAGTTCTATATTGCTCTTCATTTTAGGTGTTGTTGATGTCATTTAACCACAACTGTCTGGCAGTCTTTTTCCTAATGACTGCTTCTTCACATTTTTTATTGAACCATCTGTTCTTTCTGTGCGTGGTTAACAGACATTCTTCTGCGGTATGTTGAATTGTATTCTTGATGTTCAACCAAGTTTGGTCAGTGCTTTCCTCCAACGGGTTTTGTAGAATTTCAAGTTTACATTTTATTTCATCTGGAAATTTCTCTTTGACTGTACTTTCTTGTAGTTTTTCTCTGTTATATGTTGGTCTAACCTTTGTAGTTTAGCATAGAAAGCTCTCTTCAGTTTTATTTTAAATTTTGCTCCAACGAGGAAGTGGTCGCTGTGGCACTCAGATCCTCTATAACTTCTAACTTGTTGTATGTTTGATGCATTTTTGTTGTTAATTAAAATGTGATATATTTGACTATAGGTTCTCTTGTCACATGATTTCCAAGTTTGTTTATGTATATCCTTTCTTTGCAGTCTGGTACTGCTGATCTTCTGCCAGGTTGATGACTCTCCATCCATTGTCATGTTAAGTTGTATGTAAGTTTTTCATACCGGCAAATTTTTTATGAGTTTGCTCTCTACCTATTTTTGCATTGAAGTCTCCCAACACAATCAGGATGTCATGTTTGGGGGTTTCTTCTATGACATCTTCAAGATCATTATAAAAGTCTTCTTTAATATCATCTTCTTTTTCTTCTGTAGGTATGTACATTAATCATCGTTATATTTTTCCATTTACCTTTTATTCGTAATTTACTAATCCTATTATTAACAGCTTTAAAGTTTAGAACGTTCCCCCATAACTCTTTTTTGATGACAACTCCTGTTCTTAGTTCATGTTTATTTTGGGTATTTCCTCCATATATTACAATCATTCCATTTTGATCTAAAGTACCATCTCCTGGCTTATAGCGTTTATAATTTCCTGTAAATCTAACTGCCCCATCAACAAGACTAAATTGTGTTTTTTTTTTGGTTTTTAAATTGGTTTCTGACTGTTTATGATGTAGTTTAGTTTCTGTAGTCAAACTTTCACATTGTCAAATGTCAACTATCATTTACTGGCAATATAGTGCTTGCTGTGTATGTGACCCGGGGGGGGGGGGGGGGGGGGGGGGGGGGGGGGGTCTATGAGCCTGAGAAATTAAGGCCGCCTGGCTAGTGCAGTCGTCGCGAACTGTGCAGGTTAGAATTTCCTTTTTGCCGACAGAGAAAAATGCCACACCTTACCGAGGATTCGAACCCGGGTCTCCTGAAGGAAATCCGGTGTTCTAGCCACGCGGCCAGCCGCTCCTCAGAGCTCTTTTCACACTAATAGATCATTTTCTAACGTACACATGTATATTGGGTGGGTAGGTAAGTAGGTAGCTAAGTAGATAGTTTATGTGTGTATGAGGGATGTGTGCGTGTGTGTGTGTATGTACTCGCATGCGTGCGTGGGTGGGTGGGTCGGTGGGTGGATGTGGGTAGGTAGATAGGTTTTAGATGGGTTAGGCGGTTTTGGTGGGTGGGTAGTTACGCATATACTTATGTAGGCGTATACATATCCATATATCTCTGTGTGAAAGTGTGTAGGTGTATATACATGCATCTGGGTAACTACACAATGACAGAACACTTCTACACGCCCAGTGGTGTAATGCTCATCTGGTGCTTTCCCCCATATGTGTATAGACCACTCGACAATCCATGGGTTATGTGGTTGTGGTCAATGTAACCCCTTTTGCTGGTACTTCCCGGTCATTTCCTGCCAGTATAAACTGTCGACCAGTGATGAATTATGTATATGTGTGTTCTTTGTGGCGAAGGTGTCACGGACACAATTAGTAAACTCGCATACTGCTTTGGAAACACAGCTGGGGGAAATTTCGCAGCAGACCACCTTACCTTGGTTATCATACAGTGGTATGTGTGCCGGTCGTTCAGAAGGCAATGGCAAGCTACTGAATGTAAACTTACCAAGAAATTAGAAACTGCCAAAAAACCCTTGGTGTTGATTGCAACATCTTGAAACGGATATACAACTAACGTTTTAAAATTTAGTTTAGTTCTATTGCATGCAGCTCACACTTCACTGTTCAGTTAATACGTGTATTTTGTGTGTGTGTGTGTGTGTGTGTGTGTGTGTGTGTGTGTGTGCGTGCGTGTGTGCGTGCGTGCGTGCGTGCGTGTGTGCGTGCGTGCGTGCGTGCGTGCGTGCGCTCGCCTTGAACTCAAGAGTAGCCCTACTTCTAGTACAACTCGGCTGATTTTTGAGCGCGGATTAGCTTTCAGAAGTCAACAAACATTTCCAACTGTTCGGTGTAAAGGTCAAACACGCGCTCTTATCCATTCGGCCATGCCGACCTCCATTCCTTGTATGACCTTGCATTTGCAGCCAACCCCTTCATGTCCATACCATTATTCCTGTTAGCCTGTGCTTGTCGTTACTTGATATGTTTCTGCCCTTGTTGCTTCAACTTCTTCAACCTCTGACAACATGTACTTTAACTCCCTCTGGCACAGATAGATGGTTCAGTATATTGTGTATCTGCTCAAATGGGAACTAGAAAGCGTCAAGGAAAGTAAAAGCGACTGACGTGATATTGCTACTAGGGTGATATCGGGTGCCTATTCGTCTATAAAAATATGGGGCTACACCATATAGCCAAGAAGCCTCAAGGAGGGCAAAACGTTTAAAAACCAGAATGAAAAAGAAAATACCTGGGATAGAAAGCGTGAATAAGATCAACTTCTTCAACTATAAATTCATTTTTTTTCCATTGCCTGTTTTCCCTACATAGCCATAAAGACAAGTTTTAAATGCCTACGCTTCACGTGATAAATCGTACATGTGTTATTCTCTCAGAAATATGAGCAGGGCAATGGGTTAGGATTTTATTTATTATGTCAGGCCCGGGTACAATCTAGTGTATTACATTTCCAGTTAATTCCCATGGACGTGCATAGACTTTCCCACAGCAAACTAGACATACACATACGGGATTTAAAAAAAAAACAAAAGAAGTTAATTAGCTATAGCTGCCTTGACAAGAAGAACTGAAGAAATATTGTGAGAAAAATCTTAAAATATTATACAAGCTATGGTTGGGATATTACAATGATAACAAGCGTGATAAGCATGCTTGTATGTGCACTGTATATTTGCGATAGAGGGTTGAATAACTTACTGCTAGAAGATACGGCTACCGTAGTTATGTTTCATCTTCATCATCACTATCTTGTACCACGTCGTCGTAATACGAAACCAACCATCTTGTCTTTTTCTATAATAATAATGTCAATATGTTTACACACACACACACTGACAAACAAACGAAGACACAAACTCACACTACACACCGCTCTTTGTTCGTCATCGCACATGATCACCAGTCATCGATAAGGTCTGTGTTCTTAACAATCTTAGCCCAGTAAAGCCATGTGGCCAAGCCATCCATGTATTGATATCTTTGTCTGTCCGTTGTTCTGTTTCCATCAAGTTTGATAGTTTTCAAAGAGTGTTTAAGTTTATGTCTGGTCATAACGTGCCCCAAAATTATTGACTGTGATCGTCTCATTTATTTAATCAGTTTACGATTTTCATTTGCTCCATTAACCGATTTAGTTCCATGGAATGATTAATCGTCTTAAGCCACTTGCCCTATCTACTATGGGCTTAGATATCGCCTAAATGTTATCATTGCGTTATAATACAACATGCTTGCTCCCATTTTAACAACTTTTAATTAAATCATAATCGCGACACACACTTCCCATTTTTCGCAATCCATATTTGCTTGATCCAAAAATGCATTGTGCTTGCACTGAATCTGTTAAAGACTAATTCATTCTCTTTGCTGCCCACCCATCGTATTTTTTGTAGTATACTTAAAAGAAACTGCATTCTCACTGTTATTAGACGTTTGTCAATGTTAAAAGCTATGCCCACCTCAATGTTAGGTGCAAACAAACTACTGACCTTCGGAATGATAACGTCGGGGGCATTGTGGCTTAATGGTACGATTTCCGCCTCTAACTCGAACAGACCTAATACAATTTATGATGTAGACTGTACAAATTTTACAAAATTGGAAACATAATACTGAAGCATATTTATCTCTGATCCTTGGATGGTTAATCCTCTCCCAGCTTTATCAGAGCCAGAATGCACGCAGCGCACGTTGCATTGTGTCGGTAGTTGAAGATCATAAGTTAGTTAGTTAGTTGAGGTTCCAACTTCACGGCAAGGGGTCGTCCCAATTTTGCCCCGTTCCTGTGCCAATGAATATCACACAACATGCTCCTCATTGTCCAATGTGCATAATGTTTGGGGATCACATGGAATGGGCTAGCTAAGCCTTTCATCTCGTCATCAAGTTGCAGAGCCTTCGCAGAAGGTCGTTCTCATAAAGGTCCGCTGACAAGTGTATCCATCCCTGACCATTTCTTGTGCCTCGTGCACCATCATTCCGAATGTGTTTGCTAGTGTCCATCTTCGTGCAGGTCGACCCCCGCCTCTCCTTCCAGAACTATTCCCGCCATCACAGTTCTTTCCAAACCACTGTCTTGTTTACTATGGCCACATTTTTGTTTTTAAGTTTTCGAGACATGAACCTATTTATAAACCAGTGTTTCTTCGATGTTCACATCTTGTAGAATGTCCGTATTTGTCTTCATGATCAGGATTACTCTGACACTTTGCTGTAACATTTAAGTACCAAAGTACTGGTTCCTTCTTTCAACAACAAAAAAAAGTCGCTTTATAGTCAACAGGGTCGACTTCATTGCACCGGGCTTTATCCCACATGGCTCGGTCTCCACCAAGCACGAACTCCGTAGCTCAAGCTCTTCCTTCTTTAGTCATTGTGATGTATGGGTGTATCCACTGAATTATTTTGAACAACACCATTTTGTTCACTGGGTAGAAAAGATATTCAAAGTTATATTCAGCACGAATAAAAACATCATCAAGTGCCTTGACGGCTATCTTGGGTGACCATGCTTTTCCACAACTGCGACCTTCGACAGTATGGATCAATTTATGTTTTGATTCTCTTCCGTACCATGACGCAAGATTTCCTTCCTCTATCTCTCTTTCCATAAATCTTTACCGTTGTCACGACATATTCCAGTTTTTTCTTCTCATTATGTGACCAATTATGATGACTGTATTTTTCTGATGTTTGTGATAAATTATTTTTGCGACTTAGCCTCCTTCATAATGTCCAGATTGCCCATTTTGAGTGTCCAATTAATTTTCAGCATTCTTCTATAAAACCACATCTCCAAGGCTTCTAGGGATTCTTTTACCTGTTTTACTATTTGTCCTAGATTCGCAGCCATATGTTACAACTGGTTCTATGCAACAAGCAAGAATTATTGTTCTAACTTCCAGTAACAAAATACTTATTGTATAACATTTTCTTCAAATGATAGAATGCAGTGTTTGCCTGTCATATTGTGTTCTTTATCTCTGTGATGCATCTTCCATCTGATGTTATCCATATGCCAAGATATCTGACTATGGTTCTTACGAAATAATTATGTTTCTTTATTTATGTTAGAAAAGCTACATAATTTATTAAGACAAGTGATACTCTCTGGGTTTACTCAAGCATGCAGCAAAATGACATATGCAGATCTTCCTTTCTTTCGAATATTACATATAAGAGAAATACAAATACAACATTGTTTATTTCCACCATCTTTAACTGATTAAAACTCATCACATGTGTTATATCAACATGTGTGGACAGACTTCATAGACATTTCCAATTCTAATAATACTGTTGGTGGCGCAGATGCCATTTATTGTACTTTAATAACTGGATGCCAGATTGTTTCAGTCATCGTTGCTTTATTTACTACACAGAGCTATCAGCACAAGAAGCTTCCTGCCCTCTCATCTGCTAAGTGTAATGTGACACGTGTCATGTGTGTGTTTGTGCAGGTAGAATAGCGATGACGAACTCGTGTGCGAGATAATCTTAAACATTGTATTTCTGCTAGACATTCCAGACTGACATATTGCAACGAGGAGTGGGGTTGTTGACAGGGTTACGGTGTCCGCCACAGACTCAAAAGTGAGCGAGTTTGAATCTAGGCTTAGATCAGAACCAATTATTTTTTTGTTCGCAAACTTTGACCTTGAGCGTTGGCCACGCACGTGCTACTACTACTACTAATAAGAAAGTTATTTGCATATCCTTTACAGGACGTCGCAGTCAACCCCAGCCTTATTGGCTGCATGTGATCTCTTGGCAAGTTTACGTTCAGTAATTTGCCATTGCTTTCTAAACGACCGGCACTCATACCATTTCATTTAAGAACCCAGACCAAGGTGGTCTGCTGCCAAATCCCCCACAGCTGTGTTTCAAACACTATGCCGGATTGCGAACTGCGTCCGTAACCTCTTCACCATGGAGCCGGCCATTACTACTAGTAGCTGCCAATAATAGGCAGCGCATTGCACTCATATTTACGTGTGGACCAGCTCTCCCTATCACAAGTGTCTCTCACCATCAGCAGAACCCATTCCAACTTCTGAGGTACTTGTAATTAACGTTCCATAGTCAAGAATAAGAAGTCAACATTTAAGTCCAACTGACCGGCGTGAGGACTGAACTTCCTACCGCGGTCGCCAAAGAAATTGTAAGCACGAGCGCGTTAAACTCTTAGTCTACGTCGACTTAACCCCACAAACTTTTAATATCTCACGTACTTTTATCTCTTCGATGGTGAGATTGAACACCTATTATTCTCAGATAAAGGCAACCGGGAAGCTTAACCCGGCCAACAAATGCCTGCAGAAGTCGGATGTGTCGGTCTAACGGCGAAAGAACGCAGCTATGCTGTAAACTGGCATAACGCAACTACTTCCGATTGAGAGTCAAAATTTCTTTGAAACATCCGGTAAGATTAACCCAGTCAACAAACGCCCGCAGAAGTCGGATGTGTCGGCCTAACGCAGCTCTGCTGTAAACAGGCACAACGCAATGACGTCCGAAAAAGAAAAAGAAAAAAACTCTCAGGATGAACGCAGCAGAAGAACAAGAACATAAAGGCAGACAATATTAATTCCAATATTCAAAATTACAGAATAGGCCATAAAACCACGACCTTGGCAAAATGGTTATGAAATATGAAAGAAAATATTCTAATAATAATAACATCCAAAAGGAAGAGCATTATAGAAATGAATGTAAAGAGGCTACAAAAATAGTCAGACAGCAGAAGCGAGAATATATGAGTAATATAATCAAAGATATGGAAACTAATCACCAGAAAAATGAATCCAGAAAATTTTTTAAAGTACTGAAGTCAAGAAACGAGGGCACCAACAAAACACATATGGTTTAAAAGACAAAAATGGGAATATGATAAATACCAATGAGGAAATGTGCAACACATGGAAAGAATATTTTATTGAATTACTAAATTGTGAAGCTCCAAGTAACATTTTCCCACAGGAAGAGGTTCTAACATGCGAACCACAAATTGAAGAACCTACATTTGAAGAAATCCTATATGTAATCACACGACTTAAAAACAATAAGGCAACTGGGACTGATGGAATTGCTGCTGAATTTATAAAGGCAGGTGGCCATGCATTACATCTAAAGCTATACGAACTAATAATAAAAATCTGGAGGACAGAAGAATTACCCCATGACTGGAAAGAGTCATTATTGATACCTATCTTTAAGAAAGGAGACAAGTTCCAATGTGGAAATTATAGAGGAATATCACTACTGTCCACAAGCTATAAGATACTATCCGCAGTATTACTAAATAGACTAAAACCATATTCAGAAGACATATTAGGTGACTACCAGGCGGGTTTTAGACAAAACAGATCAACAATAGATCAGATATTTATCTTACGACAAATAGCCGAGAAACATTGGGAATATAAAAGAGATCTCCATAACATTTTTGTGGATTTTAAAAAGGCTTATGATAGTGTCCATAGGAATAGTCTATGGAATGTTATGCAGGAATTTGGAATACCAAGGAAGTTAATTAACATGACCAAACTATGCATGGAAGATACTTATAATATAGTAACATATAAAGGCAGGAAATCAGACCCCTTCCAAATAACATCTGGCTTGAAACAGGGTGATGCACTATCGCCGCTACTCTTCAATCTGGCTCGAGAGAAAGTTGTAAGGAAGGTAAAGGAGGAATGTGATATTGGAGGAACATCCAAGCTGCTTGGTTATGCAGATGATATAGATATTATAGGGCAAAGTGAACAAAAGACATTAGAAATATTGACTCACTTAAAGGAAAAAGCCCAACAGATGGGGCTGGTTATCAACCAAGATAAGACAGAATATATGGTAATTTCAAGAGACGGAATGGCTAAAAACTCTGGCCACATACAAATAGATAATATGACCATTAAAAGAACGGAAACATACAAATACCTGGGTACAATCTTCAACTGCTCCAACATCATAAGGGAAGAAATACAAACTAGAATCAACTCTGGAAATAAGATATACTATGCACTACAACATCTACTAAAATCAAAGGCGCTATCTCGTAACACCAAAATCACAATATACAAAACACTGATCAGACCAGTTGTGCTGTATGGCTCTGAAACCTGGAGTACAACGAAAGGAGACGAAGCCTTGTTACAAACCTTTGAGAACAAAATTTTAAGACGCATCTTTGGACCCATTAGGGATACACAAAGTGGAGAGTGGAAAAGAAGAAGTAACAAAGACATTTATGATTTGTTTAAGTCCCCGCTAATCACTGGTATCATGAAGGCTAATAGACTACAATGGCTGGGGCATATAGAAAGAATGGAAGATAATAGGGAAACAAAACTCGCTTACACGCAGGAAATAAATGACCGTAGACCCCGAGGTAGACCAAGAAGGCGGTGGAGAGATAATATACATACAGACCTACAAGCACTTGGAATCAACGACTGGCAAGAGAAGGTCCACCAGAGAGACGAATGGAGACAGATTGTATTTGCAGCAAAGAACCTCAATGGCTCGGAATGCTGAAGAAGAAGAAGAATAGTTATGTAGATCCTGCTACCTTGGAAGGAATCTGTTCTATAATAGCAAATTTGACATAAATTCATTACGAATTCGGACACATCAACATCAAATCAAATCAAATCAACTTTATTAGGGTCACAAATTGGGCGCGCAGGCCCGTCTTACATTCGGCCCTTCCAATAACTCGTCTTTCGTTCATCATGAGCATTATGCATTTACATAGGAAGAAAAATAAACATTGTGAAATGAATGTTGTAAACATAAACAAGCCTAATTACCATGTTATGAGGCCCATCTCCCACCTATCCATACATCACCCCACCCACACAACACCCCCACCTACCCACACACACGCACACCAAGGGACACATACATACCCCACCAACCGACCCATCCCCCTCCCGCACATCCCCCACCCACACACACACTGCCCTCACCTGATCCCCCAACCAAAACACACTCGCCACCCACAAACATTCCCCCACCAACCCACACATCCCACGCCCATCCACATACACATCCTAACCCACACATCCTCTCCCCACCCACACCTCAAACCACCCATCCCCCAGCCACATCTCCATCGACAACATATTCCCCACCCATGCACACAATCCCCCACCAACCCACACATCGCACATCCACTCACACATCCCCAAACCATACACACACATCCCCACCAACTGACATGTCCCTACCCCCCCCCCCCCACACACACACACACATCTCCCTAACCACCCATACATCCCCAATCCACTCACACACACCCCACCACCCACACATACAACTTCCACCCACCCACACATGCCATAACCTAATCCCCCACCACACAATCCCCCACCCGCACATCACATACACCCCCTACCACGCACTATTCCCAACCCATGCACCACACACACACATATCCCTCACCAACACATCCCCACTTACACACCACACACATGTCCCCCACCCATATACCACACAATATTCCCACCCACACCCACACAGATACCCTTACCCATCCACCCCACATACCCCCACTCACACACCACAAAAATCCCCCACCCACACACACATACCTCACCCACACAATATCCCCAACCAACACACCACACACTTCTCCCCACCCACACACGCATTCCCTACCCGTCCACCAACACACACTCACTCACGCATACATCCTCCACTACGCACCCACACACCCCCACCCACCCACCCCCAACCAAACATCTCTCGATCACAATACCCCTACCCACACACATCCTCCACCCACTCACACATCCCACCCCGACACATACAACTCCCTCACCCACCTACACATCCCTAAGCCACTCACACCCCCCCACCCACACATTCCCCATCCACACACACACATCTCCCACCCACACACCCCACATACTTCCCCCAACCACCACAATCCCCTACTCACCCACACATATACCCCACCCATACGCACATTCCCCGCACCCATCACACACATCCCCCACACCACACACTATCCTCCACCCATACCACCACAAACATACCCTCCACCCACACATCATTCACACATCCCCACCAACACACCGCACACATATCTCAAACCCACACACCATACACTTCTACCCACCCGCCCTTGCATCCCCAATCCACCCAACACAATCCCCTACCCACACAACCCCGCCTCCCACACATACTTCCTCAAACCATCCACACATCTCCACCCACATAAACACACATCCCCCGCATCCGTCCCATACACATATCCTCCACCCATACACACATCCCCCACACCCATTCCAACACCCCTACTTTCACCCCCACACATCCATCCACACATCCCACCAACACCCACAAATACCACTACCCACCAAAACCCACACACCCCAACCCATCCAAACGCATACCCCCACCCACACACCCCCACCCACACATATCCCCACACTCACACACATCCTCCACATACACTCACACTTCCTTACATCTAGACAAATACAAAATGTCTCACGTTAGTATTGAAACTAGTATGAACAAACTCCCACACTTTACTCACACACATACACTGACACTTGTCATGAGCAGTCTCATAAAAATGTTAAACATGGAGAAAAATGTGTACATAAAATGTATGTGACGTAAAAATAGTGATGCTCTCTCTCTCTCTCTCTCTCTCTCTCTCTCTCTCTCTCTCTCTCTCTCTCTCTCTCTCTCTCACACACACACACACACACACATTCACTCTCACGCTCACACATTCACTCTTCCGCTCATTCATTCACTCTCATGCATTCACTCTCCCGCTCACTCATTCACTCTCACGCTCACTCATTCACTCTCCCACTCACTCATTCACTCTCCCGCTCACTCATTCACTCTCCCGCTCACTCATTCACTCTCTCGCTCACGCATTTACTCTCACGCTCACTCGTTCTGTCTCTCATTCACACTCACTGACTCTCTCACTCAAACTACAGTAATGAACATGAGTTTATATTATGCATGATAAAATCAAATGGTATTTAACTGATAATATGACAGATGAGAATACACAAACATATGGATTCGCGTGTTACATAACATGCGTGTTACACGACATGCATCTGCTCAGCTCTCTCTCTCTCTCTCTCTCTCTCTCTCTCTCTCTCTCTCTCTCTCTCTGTATTCTTTCATATACACACACTCACACGCATGCGCGCGCTCACACACACACACACACACACTAACACATCAACTCTCCCACTGTCTCACTCTCTAACACACAATCCTTCACACACACACACACTCACTCTCTCAACCACACTCTCTCACACATACACATACACATGCACATGAACGCATGCACGCACGCACACACTCCCTCACTCACTCTCACACATACACGTACGAATGCATGCACTGACACATTCCCCCACCATTTCTCGCTCAATCACTCTCTCCACACACACGCATGCACGTGCGCACACACGCATTCACTCTCTCTCCTCTCTCTCTCTCTCTCTCTCTCTCTCTCTCTCTCTCTCTCTCTCTCTCTCTCTCTCGCTCCCACACGCACACACATATATAGTGAACAATTATAGTTAAACAATTATAATGAACAATTATACTGAACAATTATACCAGTAAATGAATTATGGTGGCATATAGTCGGTATGGATTAAGTATTGAAAGAGTTTTCGGTTAAATGTGTAGGGACTCATTGGAGTTTTCAGATCTGGAGGCAGATCATGCCATAAGTGAGCACCAGAATAGGCTAAACATGTTTTGTATAGGTCCAATCTAGGCTTTGAGACATGTAACAAATTTAGGCGCTTGCTGTTCATTGCATTAGATTGAATCAGCGGCAGAAGATACTCTGGGGTATTTTGAGATATAATTTTATTCACTAATTTGGCTTTGTTGAAAAGGAAGCGCTTTTGTAGTGGTAGAAGTCTTAGATGACTGTACAAATTATTACTTTCAACGTGCTTTATGCCAGAAACCAGACGAATAGCGCGGTTTTGTAGAGAACATAGTCGTTTTAAATTAGATTTAGGGCAACCATCCCAAACTGTGGAACAGTAATCGAGATGTGATTGGATATAGCATGTATAGAATATTTTTCGTGTGCTTTCGTCCAGGAAGTGCTGAATTTTAGCAAGTTGGTAAACTTTTTGTGCTATTTTCTTGGTAAGAGCGTGAACATGAGAGCTCCAGTTCAAATGGCTGTCTATTAAAAGCCCTAGTGCTTTATGTTCAGTCACATTAACTATAGGTAACGTGCCCATGCGGAGTTCGAGCGGTGATCCAGTTATGGCTAGTGTCTGTAGTTTTTGTCTGGTCGTTATTAGCATGGATTTGGTTTTGTCGATGTTAATTTGCATGCGGTTTTCATTGCTCCATCTAGTAAGATTATCAAGTTCCTTTTGTAAAGAATTCTCTAATTCACTACGGTTTTCTTGACTAGTATATATAGTACAGTCGTCTGCAAATAGATCACAAGTTGTATTGATATATAAAGGAAGATCATTAATATAAACTGCAAAAAGCAGCGGACCTAGTATTGAGCCCTGAGGCACACCAATATTAAGCTGTGTGGGTCTTGATAGACAGTTGTTGAAGGACACGACTTGTTGCCTGTCGGATAGAAATGACGTAATTATGTTCACCATGTTGGTGCTTGTCTTCATTTGCTTTAGTTTTCTAATTAAAATATCGTGATCTACCATATCAAAAGCTTTTTTAAAGTCTACAAACACCGCTCCACAAATTCTACCGTTGTTGATGTTTAAGTGCCAGTTATCGGTCATTTTTGTTAGAGCACTATGGCAAGAATATTTAGGTCGAAACCCAGATTGACTGTTAATTATTAGATCATTGTTAATTAAATGGTGTAACGTTATTTTATGAATGTGTTTTTCTAGTGGTTTTGATAGCGACGATAGTAAGGAAATAGGTCTATAATTACCCAAAACGCTATTATCGATTGAGCCATTTTTAATTAGCGGAAACACTTTAGCAATTTTAAATGCAGATGGAAAGTAGTTTTTGGCCAGGCACTGGTTATATATGAACGTTAAGGACTCGCTAATGACTGGTGCAGCACAACGAAGAATTCTATTACTGATACCATCTAGGCCGTGTGAGTTTGTTGATTTGAGGTTCAAGAGATATTTATAAACGTCTGCAACAGACATTAAAGGAATCTCAGCGGGAATATTTCTGGTGCACTTCTCCTCACAGAATGATGCCAGTGAACTTAAATTACACGATGAGTCTGGTATTGAAGACTTTAGATTCTCTATTTCTGATTGAAAGAACCAACTGAATTCATCGCATGTTATAGAATTTGGTATTGCTGATTCTGTAGGGCGTTTCTTATTGGTTAGCAAGTTAATAGCCTTCCATATATTTGTACTGTTTGAATTATCTACAATCAAATTTTTAAAATGATCTTTTTTTATCCTACGAATTTCATATTTAACTTTATTCCTTAGTCTGCGGTAATTGATGAAGTCTTTATTTTTGTGTGCTGTATCTCGCTCTCTCATGATTTCCAGCACTTCTCTAGTGACCCATGGGGATTTATGTTGATTTTTGACTCGAACTTCTTTGATTGGCACGTGTTTATCGAACACATTGTAGACTGTCTTCGTCCAGAAAGCTAATGCATCGTCCGGGTCAGGAAGTTGGTAAACGTGATCAAGGGCTGCTTTTCTTAAGTCTTGCAAAAATAAATCTTGGTTGAATGCTTTAAAATTCCTAAATTTGATACTTACATGTTTATGTTTAAGAGATTTGAACCCAATTCTTGACCATGTACAACATACCGGGTAGTGGTCACTAACTGTACAAACAGGAACAGAACATTCAATAATATTATCTGGACAAGTAACATATATATGATCAATTATAGTTGAGGATGTGTCAGTAACCCTTGTGGGACGGTTTATTAGTTGTTTGAAATTGTAAGAAAGAATGATATCGTCCCATGTCTGGTTGGATTTACTAATATCTATGTTGAAGTCACCTAGTATCATAACTTCTCTACCTGCTGTAAACACTCTATCCATCATTGTAGTGAAGCAGTCATACCAACTGTACCCGGCACAAGGATTCCTATATAGGTATCCAATGAGAAACGGTTGTTGGCTGGCTGGCTTCACCTCTAACCAAACACATTCTATCTCTACTGTCTCGAGATCAATTCTACGGGATCAGTTGAGAGAATTGGAAATGTATACAGCAATACCTGTCTCTAATTTTTGATTTGCATCTTTCCGAATTACTTTAAACCCCTTAAGTGAGATTTCGGAGTCGGTTATTTTGTCGTTAAGACGACTTTCTGTGATTCCAAACACATGGAACTGTTTGGACAGTATTACCGAGAGCTCAGGTAATTTGTTGAGCAGATGAAAGATGTTGAGATGGCCTATATATAGACCATTTTTGTTGAGCCACTGATCGTGATTGGCGAACATTACAAACTAAAAGGAAGATGTCGCTTGTGGTATACAAATTGCAGGGATTTTGAAACTTTATTTAGAAATAGTTAAGGCTGTTAGAGGGGGCAGGAAAATGTCTTTGCTGGAGTGATATCATGAATGCTTGGTGCAGGGCTGCAGGATTGTATCGCATTAGCTGCTGAAGTTGACGGTTCCACTCATAGGGTTGTAGATTACCGTCCAGCGAGGGATTGCTATGAGTGTCACTGGAAGTGCCTACATTGGAAGCAGGCATCGGCGGCACAGCACCATTGTTTAACGGTGTCCCCTTTGACATCATAGAGGGAGACTGTTTTACGGGCAAGGTAGGAAACAAAGTATCATATTTAGCAACATTTGGATTGGAGCTTGGGTTGCTATTCACGACATTGTGTTCCTGGGGTACAGGCAAGGGTGGTGTGGGAAGAGAAGGAGTGTTTTCTGAACACAGTGAGATGGCTGTTGCCGGAGGTGAAGTTCGGTTTACTCCTGTAACTGGTGCTGGTTGTTGTGCACGTTCGGGATATTTTATGTTCTTCGCTAGGAAGCTACTTCCTAGCTTGGAACAATGTATTTGATCCCTGTATAGTTTTTTCTTAGGAGCTCCGGACGGTGACGTAAAGTAAGGGGTGTTATTTATGAAATTCATGCTATTATTTTTACAGAATTTATATAACGTTAGATTAGCAGCATCGGCAGTACGACGCTGGAACCCGTAACATGGTGGAATGATAGATGAAATAAACAAAGATGATTTCGGAAATCTATTGCGCAACAGCACCTCCAATGTAGCTAGTTGTGAGGTGCTGATGATTTTATTATCCATTATGTCATTAACACCAATATGGACTGTTGCTCTCCTAATTCGGTCGTTCACTTGGAATCGTCGCAGTGTAGCGGTCAGCCTGTCAATGTCAGCGCCTGGTACAGGGTAGATTGAAGTTGATTCGCTGTCAGTAGATGACATGCGATCACTATAGATTCCCTTCAGCAGGGAGTCTCCAATGACGACATGTGTTGCACTGTGAT
>JACEFZ010012120.1:0-38078 GCA_014155875.1 Cepaea nemoralis
AAGGAAAAAAATTTGGTATATTTAAAAAAACCCACAATTATTAAAAAAAAAAAAAAAAAACCATGGACAACCCATGGCTGCAGCGAATGTTTTACCTCTCCATAGAACAAAGCCGGGATTAAATTTTAGAGACCATAGGTTGCCCATACAGCAAGATCCGTCTCTCGCCTTCCTAGTTTACTCCAGAGGAAAGGTAACACCAATACACCCGGAACAAGGCAAGCTGCACATGTTGCCGCATAAGCAAAGCAATGCTCTAACTGTCCGCCTGTCGGAGCTTCGATCCTAGACCAGTTGCCGACCAAGGCTTAGGGTTTGGTCTGCCTGTCGTGAGATTTAAACGTTAGGGTGCATTTTCTCGCACCAGGATAAGGTCTGCAGCCTCCCGATTGCACTCCTCTGCCTGAAGCCGTTGGCAGAATGGGGGTGTTGGCTTTGGTGAACGCCGATCAACATTCGGCGCCAACAGAAAGTAGATAGTACCGTCTACTGTCATATGGTAGCTCAGTCATATCTGACTAAGACCTGACTAAAACAGAATGCACCAGAGAACTACAAAACGGGGTTAATAGTGAAGCAATGTCCCAATTTCACTCCATACTGGGTGTTTGGTAAATATTTCTTGTCATGAATACCTTGTGTGGTTAAACCAACAAATCAGATAATGGCACCCCGTGAAGGTTAACCCGGTCAACAAATACCCGCATGACGTCGGATGTGTCGGTCGACAGGTGCAAATATCGCAGCTTTGCTGTATACAGGCACAACGCAATTACGTCCAAAAATATTCCGAATGAACGCAGAAAAAGAAGAAGAAGAAGATACTGGCATTAACGCAACATTGACACGTGAAGGCTTGCGGTCTATTGTCGGAGCATGAGGATTTGAGAAACATAAATGAGAACTAACTCAGGAAATCCATACATCGTGTGCCATACCGATAAGCGTGGGCGGTCATGTTCCGCCATCTCACTCAATCACCAGAGTCGTGGATCAGCTCAGTGTTTCTGTCTCGACCATGCCACGTGGCCAAGCCATCCAGGTATTTACTTCTCGGTCTTCCCCTTGGTCTGTACCCTTCGATCTTGCCAGTTGTCACTAAGTTCTCCAGTTTATTTCTTCTCATAACATGCCCAAACAATTTTGACTGTCTACGTCTAATGTCTCTAATTAGTTTACGATCTTCATTTGCTTCTTGAAGGATTGTTCAATGGTTTTTCTATTTGTCCATGGTATTCTTTGCATTTTCCTCAGAAACCAAATTTCTGCAGCCATCAGATGTTTCTCAGCTTGACTGCTCATTGTCCAAGCTTCACATCCATATAAAAGTACAGGTTCTATGTAGCACATCAACACTAGAAATTAATGAAATAGTGAACCAAAAAAGTCGTAATGCGTATTAATCACATGGCGTAGTAATTAGATCGTGAACCATGGTCCCGAGGGGACACACTTCTCCTGTCTGTCTGTCTGTCTGTCTGTGTCTGTCTGTCTCTTTTCTCTTGTTTCTCTCTCTCTCTCTCTCTCTCTCTCTCCTCTCTCTCTCCCCTCTCTCCCCCTCTCTCTCTCTCCCAACCCCAGCCATATTAGTGTCTATATAGTCATACTGGCTATCAAGACAGTCCGCAAACTGAACTCTTCCTCCTTCAGTACTTCCTAGCGAAGCACACTGTACTTGCTCATGCTTTAATTGATATCTCCTGGACTTCTGATACCTCTTCGCTGTTTGCCTTCACCTTTCCCCGGAGAAGTATTTTCAGCAACGAACCGCATCGACTATAAACCATGCAAGGTATTGTTGGATGCTTCACCATTGACAACAGCAGTTCTTGGTAGCATTCACATATGTATTTGTTCCTTACGAATATGCTCTTTTAATTAAATTGTCTGCATATTTTAGTTTAGTAATCTTAATGAGCATTATGTGCAGTTCTACTGGATTACAGCTGTTGGCTCCGTGATTGCATACACGGCGTTGCTTACATTCAGCAGAACATCAGCTTTGTGTGGGGGTTCGTGACCCCACTCATCACCATGCTGTCGGCTGTGCTTGTCTTTGTGATTGCCAAACCGCTGTACAGCACTTCTACACCCGAAGGTTAGTCTTAGCTTGTTCAATAAGGTCACAACAAATTCTGCAAGTTAGCAGACACCCTGCTGTACTAAATGTTAAGATAAATAGAAACCTCACTCATCACCGTGCTGTCGGCAGTGCTTGTCTTTGTGATTGCCAAACCGCTGTACAGCACTTCTACACCTGAAGGTTAGTCTTAGCTTGTTCAATAAGGTCACAACACCAATCACAAATTCTGCAAGTTAGCAGACACCTGCTGTACTAAATGTTAAGATAAATAGAAACCTATGAAGTTAAATATTTAAATATCTAGGAAGTATGATCATAGAGGATGGTAGAATCGACAGATAAATCGAAATTAGATGTTACAATGCCAGTGGGCTTATATATCAACTATCACCCATACAGAAACACCCACATGTGCTCATGTCCGCAAAACCATAGATAATAAATAACTTATTCCTACCAACCCTAGGCTACCAAGGTCAGATTTGAACATTTTTCAAATCAACACAAGTGAGATGAGATACGTAAAAAGAAGTGCCAACTTAACCGGCAGAGTAAGAAATAATGATAATAGACAGACAGCTGGATAAACATCTTGTGATTTATATTTTGAAATACAGAAGATCAAATGGTTCGGTCATCTCGCGAGAATGTAACACCATCAGTTACCAGCATTGGCGCTACACAAAAGATCTGATACGAAAGCAAGACGACACCAAATACACGGAATGACACTATCGAGTACCACCCATCGGGCGCTGGAACGCCAACTATTTTTTCCTACGACGATTGACAGCAAAGGTGGAGGATGATGATAATCAACCACAATAATTAATTTTTGGCAATGTATGTGTTTGCTACACCGTTATACAACACATTAAAACCCCGAGGTTGGTAATTACATGTCAAGTCAAGTCACAACATCAATGACAATAATTCAACGTGGCTCCTGTGTATGCTGTAACACTGGAAATCTTCCACTTTGCATCTTTCGTGCGGAGAACGCCACATCTATTTATACACCTGTTAAGCTCCATATCGCAGGTCCGCATGACCGAATGGATAAGAACGGTGTTCTGAAACATCCGGTGTGCTGATGCCGAGGTTAGTGGTTCATCCCTTATATCGGACAGCTGGACTAAAATGTTGGCCTGTCGTCCTTACTTCGGGACGTAATAATAGTGTGTATGGACTACGCTTGAGTTCAAAGCGAGCTAGCGCAAAAAAAAAAAAACAACTCTATATGCACCTGTCAAACTCAAAGGTCATCATGTCCGACTTCAAAATGCCTTTATGTCTGATTTACTCTGTCTAGACCAGGGGTGGCCAACACGAGGCCCGCGTGCCGCATGCGGCCCGCCGGGGTCATGTTGCGGCCCGCGGAGCTAGGTCAAATGAACATAAATGTTAACTTTATTGTACATATCACCAAAAGAACATTACATCATGAGTCGTTGTGATATATTTCCAATATTGTATGCCTATCAACGACACTTGGATTCCCTAATAAACTGTGTATTCAGAGGTCACAATGTTAATTCGAGACCAAGCCCAATTTTCTAGCCATAACACTTAAGCTGCCGGGACGTTTCAAGTTGACAGGAGTTGGAAACTGCATCCATACGACATAGGAAAACGTGTGACCATCTCGTGGGTGACAAGAAGACGGGAGATGGCAACAATACTGCCCCCCCCTCCCTCCTCTCTCTCTCTCTCTCTCTCTCTCTCTCTCTCTCTCTCTCTCTCTCTCTCTCTCTCTCTCTCTCTCTCTCTCTCTCTTTCTCAACTTTCTCCAGCCCGGCTCTTTCCGAGGCACCATCCTCATCAATCTGTCATGTTCCGTGCTAAAAGTGCGCCTAGGATAGGTACATTAAAAGAAATCGAGTGGGTGGATTGAATTGAGAAGTTTTTAAGGGGTGAAATTGAGAACTGTAAGGAGTCTGAGAAATGTTTTTCAAGCAACCAGCTGTATTTTCCGTATTGCATACAGTGGGTTCTTTGGACTCCATGTTGGTGGACTGTGCCTTAGCCGAACATGAAGCGTAGTACAAATGCTCTAGTTCTCATTTGGAGTGGCTGATGCATCGGAACAGGATGAAAAGGATTCTCCTTCATATTGCTGTAAGAGCAGAATTTCCTTAATATTATTTGCTCTCCAAGTTTAAGGCAACCTCAACATTACAGAAGTCCATTGAGTGAATGATCAATATTAATAAGAGGATGGCCTGGCCAACACCAATGTACCTACTACTCAAGTAAATGCACCGACTGAGTCCTCCCTTCATTGCTAGTTGTTAAATTCAGGAGATGGGTTATGAACATTGTCTAAACCTGGCAGTTATCCAGATGGACATTTACAAAACATGGATTGTTTCAACCTGAACATTTTTAAAACCTGAACTTTATCTATGAGGACATTTTGAAAAACTGAACGGTATCATCGTTTATATTTTAAACTTATCACTGCCCGTCGTTTACCATGTATGGATAATTTCCATCCGTGACTGGTGACATTATGGATATTTATGACTCTTGAAGTTTATCTGCCCTATGGATGTGTATAACTCATGAAGTTTATATGCCCTTTGGATGTGTATAACTCATGAAGTTTATATGCCCTTTGGGTGTGTATAACTCTTGAAGTTTACCAGCCCTGTGGATATTTATAACGTCTGAACTTTATCTGAACTATGGACATTTATAACTCCTGAAGTTTATCTGCCCTGTGGATATTCATAACTTCTGAAAAATTTATTATCAGGTATATTTCACCACTTGAGGAATGTTGCACTGGATACTCCCAATTCCGGAACATTTAGCCGAATGAATATGTGCACCTTGGAAACTTATTAACCTGGCTAGTTCTATTCCAGTGACTTGAACATGAACATTCGTAAAGGGAATATTATGGACCATAGACATTAGGAACCATGGTGGTTTAGTTTGTGAAAAGACCTTGTGGTATTAGATATAAACTCTTTGTTCCTGATATTTCTCTGAGTGGATGTTGTTGAAGGAAGAAATAATATTGGTTGGATATTGGCTGAGAACATAGTGAGAAAGGTAAGATTAATATAAATTATTAATATTATTTTGATGTGGGTTCTTGTTATGTGAATATTCATTATGTGTATTTGAGGTATCACTTTACCATGGCGTCAATTAGTAAAGACATTGGACCAAAGAAGAGAAAAATCACAGACGAATTAAGAAGTTTTCAAGACAGGTGGGCAATAAACTATTTTTTCGTGGAAATTAAAACATAGCTCATATGCTTGATATACAATAGGCAATTTCGACAAGACCAAGTAAATGACTTTAAAACATGTCTGCACAACAAAGGATAATTACTAGAGCGGGTTCAGAGTCAACAAGCTATGTAAAAGCTATGAATAAAATTGGGTGGAACTGCGGCAAAGCTGTGAAAATGTAAACAATATAAAATGAAATAAAGTACTGCAGCTTTACATAACAGATTTACGACACACACAGGACGTTGCGGCGATTAGCCTTCATCAGCAAACACATTCACAAACACAACATATAGTCAAGGAGATCTCATGTGACTACATCAAAAGGTGACGACAGGACGAGAAGAACAAAAGGATAAAAAATGAAAGCAATGAGGAGAAAATGAGAATTGAAAAAAATGTTCATACTTACCTCACAGCTTCGATCAGTGAGTAACCTGAGGCTGAGAGCCGTACTTGTCGGGGAAAACCACTCCTGCCTCTGTGGGGATGGACACTGGACACAGGTCGGAATACTGTTGGGGATCAACACTGGACACAGGTCAGAATAATGTTGGGGATCGACACTGGACACAGGTCGGAATAATGTTGGGGATCGACACGGGACACAGGTCAGAATACTGTTGGGGATCGACACTGGACACAGGTCAGAATACTGTTGGGGATCGAGACTGGACACAGGTCAGAATAATGTTGGGGATCGACACTGGACACAGGTCAGAATACTGTTGGGGATTGACACCTGACACAGGTCGGAATACTGTTGGGGATCAACACTGGACACAGGTCAGAATAATGTTGGGGATCAACACTGGACACAGGTCAGAATAATGTTGGGGATCGACACGGGACACAGGTCGGAATACTGTTGGGGATCGACACTGGACACAGGTCAGAATAATGTTGGGGATCGACACTGGACACAGGTCAGAATAATGTTGGGGATCAACACTGGACACAGGTCAGAATAATGTCGGGGATCGACACGGGGCACAGGTCAGAATAATGTTGGGGATCGACACTGGACACAGGTCAGAATACTGTTGGGGATCGACACTGGACACAGGTCAGAATAATGTTGGGGATCGACACTGGACACAGGTCAGAATACTGTTGAGGATTGACACCTGACACAGGTCGGAATACTGTTGGGGATTGACACTGGACACAGGTCGGAATACTGCTACTAATGTAGACAATATGTGTGCAGACATACATTCACAATAAACATTAATTGTTGGTATCTGATTCCCATTTTGCCTGTTACATTGCAGGAAGTGCTCTGAAGATGTTCTTTTCTGTGGTTCACCAGGGACTATGGAGGGTATGTTCTTGATAGACTACTGTATTGATCAATAATTCTTATTTGTTACTTGAAATCTGCATGTCGTGAAAATAATGAGCGTAATGAAATTTAGGTATTCGAATGATAGCTTCTCGGCTTATTTGTGTGGCTATGATCCAAGCCCAGTCAATCTTCAGCCTGTCACACTTGCTAGAGCCCAGAAGGTTTTGTACGTGTCGCACCATAATGACAATGCACACAAGTGTGAGTGAGTTATCGATGATGTCAATAGATCCGCTATTCGTAGTGTGAAAGGCCAGGTCCTGGTGGGCGATATCCGAACATTTGTGCAGTCTGAGAGAGAGGTTGGAAGATGAAGATAAAGCTGTCGTCTTGGATTCAAGAAATGAAGGCAATCTGGGACTATGTTTTATGATGCCTTTATTTCCTTGTGTGCACTGTGTGTTACTAAACACATGAAACATGTACTGTCACTGTTTTAAAATGTATTGAGGATTGTCAATAAGGACCTAGAATACTTAACAAATCGGAAAACCGAAAAGCTAACCACATGCATAAGAACCTCAGTGGACATGATCGTTCCGAAAGGCCCATATCGGAGACTAAGCGGCCCAATAAATGAGCACAAACACCACCAACCTCACCAACATTACTTTAACACCACTATGATTACCATCACACACAATGGAATATACAATTAATGTGCGTGTTTTGTTTACATCGCTGTTCATAGTGCTTTATATACAACATATATTGTTATCTTCTATATAATATGTTCACAGAGTAAGGCCGAGGTTTATCTACTTACAGTTCACTGTAGTGTCGGTGGTCATGTCTGTCTACAGCCTTCTTTATCGTGCACTGCCAAACATTTCTGAGATTGAAGTTCTTTCATGCCATGTTGTGAAACTGTTCAGCATCTTTTCTCTTGGTTTTCCCCTGCCTCTCTTCCCCTCAATCCCTCCCATTATTACGACGTACTCCACTTTCATCTTCTCCCGATATGCCGAATGAATGCTGTTTTCTGCCTTGAGTAGACAATTCTCGTTGTGAGTTAACAACGTCAGACATTATACTAGCAAGTTTCGATCAGACATTATACTAAACTGTCTGGGTCAGACAGTATACTAACAAGTTTGTGTCAGACAGTATACTAACAAGTTTGGGTCAGACAGTATACTAACAAAGTGTGGGTCAGACATACGAATTGGCTGCCCAGAGCAGACATCATTGTAACCTGTCTGGGTCAGACAGTACACTAACCTGTCTGGGTCAGACAGTATAGTAACCTGTCTGGGTCAGATATACGAATGCGCTTCCCGGAGCAGACAGTATAGTAACCTGTCTGCGTCAGACATACGAATGGGCTTCTCGGAGCAGACAGTATAGTAACCTGTCTGGGTCAGACATACGAATGGGCTTCCCGGAGCAGACAGTATACTAACCTGTTTGGGTCAGACAGTATATCTTGGGAAGGTTAAACCGATCAACAAACGCCCGCCAAGGTCGGGTGTGTTGGCATAAGGGCGCATAACCGGACACACCACAATTACGTCTGGGGGGAAAAACACTCCGGATGAACGTAGAAGAAGAAGACAGTATAATAACAACTTTGGATCAGACAGTATTCTAACTTGTCTGAGTCAGACAATATACTAACATGTTTCGGTCAGACAGTATACTAACATGTTTGGGTCAGACAGTATACTAACATGTTTGGGTTAGACAGTATACTAACATGTTTGGGTCAGACAGTATACTAACATGTTTGGGTCAGACAGTATACTAACATTTTTGGATCAGACAATATAATAACCTGTCTGTGTGAGACATTTTACAGGCCTAAGTCATACATAGAGCACTGCCTGCAAAATACATACAGCTCTGCTATCATAATCCCCATAGTTGTGCCGCGTCGTCACTACGCGCGCCAGGCCAACCACAGGTACCCATCCACAGGTTGGTGGGTGAGCTAGAGTAACCAACAGCGGTCAAGCCAGTGCAAGTGTGATGCACGCAGTTCCCGCTGGACTTGATCCCACAAGGCAAGCGCTCAGGGAGAGAAACGCCAGACAAGGCTTGGGTTTCGGACCGGACAGACGCTGTATGAGAGAGGCTTGTATTTGTTGCTGTGCCTGAATGCCGATTGCTAGTATATCTTGTGAGAGGATGGAAGACTGTACGGCTGTGGTTTGAGTCTGTGAGTGCATTGTTTCATCGACTGGATCTGTTAGTGTATTCACATCATGTCGAAGTAGATTGTGTTGCGTATAGAGTGTAAATAAACTATTGAACTTCGTGTTACCGTGTGTCCAGTCAAATCATTCTGTGACTGTGTATGTTTCGCATATGTTAGGTTAAGCGAGCCAGATTCATCATTCAATATAAGAACCTGACATGTGTGAACGTGGTTAGCTCGTCCTTGTTGGATTTGAACCATAGATGTGAGCGTGGGTAGCTCGTCCTTGTTGGATTTGAACCATAGATGTGAGTGTGCGTAGCTTGTCCTTGTCGGATTTGAACCATAGATGTGAGCGTGGATGGCTGTTGTCTAATCTTAAGTAAATCATATCTGTTTACATAAGTTGATCGTCCATGTTGGAGTAATTAAACTTAAAATTGTGATCGAATGTAACTTGTCCACGTGGAATGTTAAATATGATGTCTATGTCGTACTAAAGTTGTTTTGTTTGTAAGTGATGTACTATCATAGTTACTGAACGTTTAAACATGGCTAACTTGGCTTCGTGAAAGTAGTTGTGTAGCACGTGGAAGCAGAAAGGTCAGGAAAGAAAGATACTTGTGAAAATTGTTGAATAGACGATACTACAACCAACAATAACACTCGACGGCATGCAAACCTACATTAAAACTTAGTGACAAGCATACACCTCACAAACACACAGATTCTAGAATTTTTTCCTCCAAAAGTAAACAGGTTGTCGTGTGTCACCTGACACTGTTATCCGTAGAGGTCATTTGTTCGAACGGTAACGACCCTACAGTCTCTGGTCCTGTTTTCACCATTCTCCAGTGTCTCCAGAGCACTTAAGTATTATCTTTTTCATATACTTTTGTATGCAAGTTTAGGCACGCGCTGTAAATTTAAAAATATTGTATAAATTGTTCAATTTACTAACACTTTATAACAACATTGCGTGTGTGTAAATTTATTTTCATTGAAGCATTCCATCATGTCGACTTTAAATGATTTCATTGAGATGGGTTTAAAGTTAAAGTTAACAGGTGATGAATTAACAAAATGGAGTGAAACAAAGTATTCAGAACATCTCCTAGCACAGGAAAAAGCTAGGGACCGCGATGAAAGAGCGGCTGAAAGAGCTGCCAAACAGGCGGAACTAGAAGCAAAAACTAAGCAGCAGAATTGGAGTTGACTGCAAAAACTAAACAAGCAGAGATAGATGCTGAATTGAAGAAAGCAGAAATCTCAGCTCAAAGTAAACGAGAAGAGCTTGAACTCCAACTGAAAATCAAACAGCTTGAAGCTGAAACAGCTGTTGAAAGAGAGTCTCGTAAATCTGAAAGACTGGAAAAAGAAAACCAGTACAAAAAGTACCAAGGGATCGTCAGAAATTATACCTCGGGAGACTGCATAGCAGCCTTTACTCAGAACTTTGAAACATTAATGGACCATTACCAAATTCCAGAAACAGAATGGAACATAATATATATGAAAAGTTTATCAGGGGAGCCTCTGAAAGTCATAGAGACCATCCCTAAAGACCTCAGAAAAGATTATCAGTACATAAAGTCAAAAATTATGTCACATTTCCTGTTAGATGAAGCAGGCTACAGAGAACAATTTAGTAAGTTATCTCCAAAACCTACACAAACGTTCTCTGACTACATCTCTGTAGTACAGGATATTTTCAGTAAATGGCTGTCTGCAGCCAAGATTAATGAGAACTTTCAGAAACTAAAAGATCTCATCCTCAGAGATAAAATCATCTCATCTCTTCCACCTTCATTTTCCAAGTTTTTGCTAGAGTGTCAGTGTGAAAGTGTAGAACAGATAGAGAAGCGAGGTTCTGGCTATTTTACAGCCAATAAGCATTGTTTTGCCAGTGGGTTGAATGACTTAAGCTTTGTGGCAGCTGCTACACATGACAAACCAAGATCAGAGCCCTACAATAGGCAAAGATCATTCAAGCCTAATACTGAGAAATACCAACAATGTCGATTTTGCAAATTTGAACACAACCAGACAGAGATGTGTGATAAGAACCCAGAATATTTAAAGTACTTGCAAAACTACGTAAATAAGCAAGACAAAGAGCGAAGAACCTACAATCGCCTAACTAAATGCTTCCTCTGTAAGGCGTATGGTCACTGGCGCCATTCTTGTTTAGGCAAACAGATGACCAAGAAAGCTAATGCAGCCATGTTCGATAGCTCTTCCTCAGAAGATGAAGAGGTTGAAGATCACCCTGTGAACTCAGCACAGACTATTGACATGTTTAAAGTAGAAAAATGTACCACCTGTAACCAATTTCACGAAGATGGCATTTTGACATGTGGCCACTCGATACCGATCACCAACGAAGAAGCTAACTTGGTGATTGATTCCAAGGGCAAGATTAACATCCACCAGGGATATGTTAATGGCAAATCAGCTACAGTCCTTCGGGACAGCGGCAGTACTCTTATCGGTGTAAAAAGACGTTTCATATTGCCTACAGACTATACAGGCAAGCACATAACATGCAGAACTTCTCTGGAAATATTGAGAAGTATCCACTTGCATGGGCATACATTAACACCCCATTCATCACAGGAAGGGTAAAATGTGCGGCATTATCAAACCCATGTTGTGATGTTATAGTGTGAAACCTTCCAGAAGTGAATGACATGCCTCATAACACCATAACATCGAATGCCAAGTGTGTTAATGATGATGTATTACCATCTCCATCTAACTGCAGTAGTGAGAATTTAATATCATTGAACGAATGCAATTTAACCAATGCTGTAATATCATCACATGAATCCATTGATGTAATTCATTCACCACCATGTCATGTTACCGATAACGTTAACGCAGTGACTAGATCTGCGTCTAGAGTGCAAGATCAAAGTGATCAAACTGAGACACTACAAATGCTTAGCCCAGTGTTACTTCCTTTGAAAACCATAAAGGATAACTTAATAGAAGCCCAAAAGGCGGATCCATCATTAAGTAAATATTTTAATCTGATAGGCCAAAAGCCAAGGTTAACCAAAAATGCAAGATGGCATTTTGCTCTTAAAGATTGTATCCTCACAAGGTACTTATACCAGAGGCAACCATACCACAGAGCAAACGGTACTGCCAGTTGACTACCGTAAACAGGCCTTGCATCTTGCACATGATATACCTTTTGCAGGGCATATGGCATATTCAAAAACAAGATCTAGATTGTTAACACAGTTTTATTGGCCAAAGTTCTGCAATGACACAAAACAATATTGTAGATCCTGTTACATCTGCCAAAAACTGGTGAAAAAGGGTAAACACCCACAGGCTGAATTACAGATTACAGATTTAGCCAGTAGACCCTTTGAGAAGATCTCAGTTGACATTGTAGGTCCTCTAAATCACGTTACATCTAGAGGTAACAAATACATAATGACGACAATTGATCTCTGTAGTCGATGGCCAGAAGCGATTCCCCTAAAGAACATAACTGCCAAGGAAGTGATGGAAGTTTTCTTCCATATATTTTCAAGAGTAGGGTTCCCTGACACTATTCTATCTGATCGTGGAAGTCAATTTATAGCGACAGCAACGCAAGCTTTCACCAAAATGCTAGGTGTTAAGCAATGCTTTAACAGCCCATATCATCCCCACTCCACTGGGATTATAGAGAAAATTAATGGGGACTTAAAGCATATGCTAGCTAAAGTCACAGAAGAACATCCCGAAGACTGGGATACCTATTTGCCTGCTATATTGTTTGCTTATCGTGAAGTTCCGCATGCCAGCACTGGGTTTTCACCATTTGAGCTTGTGTATGGTGCCAAACCACGCGGCCCATTATATATATATATAACTCCATGTTAACTGAAACTACACCTGTAAATAGACCCATACCATCATACGAGCATGTAACATCATTGCGTGAAAGAATAATGAGATCCTGTATTATAGCTAAAGAAGCACTTAAGAAATCTGGTGCAATCTACAGACAATACGCAAACAGAGGAAACAGGACGATAACGCTGACACCTGGACAGGACGTTCTTCTTCTTCTACCGAGCGACCGACATTTACTAACAGACTCATGGCAAGGGCCATTCAAGGTACTAAGACAGATTTCGACAGTTGACTATGAAATTGCAGTCAAAGACAAACATAAAATATTCCATGTCAACATGCTAAAACCATACTACAACAGAGACGAAGACCAAGACGAGACAGCAGCCAGCACCACCATAATTGACCATGAAGACGACGAAGAGACAGACGAAATACCAACACCAGCACTAGACACGACAAAGTGTTTACAAGACATTAAGATCAACCCTCACTTAACACAAGCAGAGACTGACAGTTGCAGACAATTATTACAGGACTACAAGACCATCTTTTCTAACCATCCAGGACAGACAGACTTAGTACACCATCACATCATCTTGACATCCAACACACCAATAAAATGCAGACCATACTCCAGTCCCATACATTACAAAGAACAACTACATCAAGAAATTATAGATTTAGAAAAGAATCACATCATCAGAAGATCGCAGTCACATTTTTGCTCTCCAATAGTCCTAGTACGCAAAAAGGACAAAACAATAAGACTCTGTGTAAATTACAGACGTTTAAATAAAATTACACAGTTGGATTTAGAACCACTGACCAACTGTGAAGAACTACTGACAGAACTGACAGACTCTAGGTACTTTACGAAACTGGACATGACAAAAGGTTACTGGCAAATACCGGTAGACGAACAGAGCAGACATTTGACAGCATTTGCCACACCTTGGGGACTGTACGAATGGTGCAAATTACCATTCGGACTAGTAAATGCACCCGCAACATTCGTACGCATGACCAGACTATTACTGACAGACATAACGAATATCATCTCGTACATGGACGACATTTGTGTACACACAAAGACAATGACAGATCATATAACGACATTACAGAAGACAGTTTGACCGCATTAGACAACACGGACTGACAGTTAAACCTGCCAAAGTTGACATAGCCTACCAAGAAATCTCCTTTTTGGGATATAAAATCTCTAATGGCTTTGTCACACCTGACGACAACATCGTGTCAAAGATTCTAAAACTGTCACTTCCGACTACGAAGAAACAAGTCAGAAGTGTGTTAGGACTACTGAATTACTACAGACAGTTCATACCAGATTTCGCTGAACTGACTGAAAGTTTTACTAACATACTAAAAAAAGAACACCCAAATAATATTGTGAACAACGAATTCCTAAAACTTGCATTTGATAAGGTATTGTCCTATTTTCCCGAGAATACTTTAAAGAATCCTATTCTCAAATTGCCAAATTTGCATATTTCTTTCAGATTGCGCACAGATGCGAGCTGCGTGGCGATTGGGGAGGTATTATTACAGGAACATGACGCCATTCTCCACCCTGTATATTACCTAAGCCGAAAGCTTAAAGCAAGAGAACGCAAATGGTCCACACCTCAAAAAGAGGCCCTAGCTCTTATTTTTGGCATCACAAAATTGTCCAGATTCCTCCTTGGGAGACACTTTATTGTGGAAACAGATAATAGCCCTTTGACGATTATTACATCAGGGGCCCCGACCAACCATATGATAGCTCGATGGTCTCTGGTGCTCCAAGATTATAGTTTTGAAGTGAGGCACATCTCAGACAAGCTAAATACATTAGCTGATCTTTTGTCACGTTGTCCCGAAGATACCCAGTAGCCACTCATTGTCTGAGTGCAGTGTGTCAATACACTCAGACCATCATAGCCAGTAATGAAGTTTTTTCAGGGAAGCTGTGAAGTATGTGATAGGGACCAGATCCCGCTGTAAATAATGCTATATTTTATAATATGATAATTGTGTTGTATAAGTGCGTAGTATGTGGTAGAAAGTGAACATTATTAATTGTAAATACGAACAGAGAACAGTGCCACAAGTGTTCAGTACTTACCTCAAGTGAACAATTTAAGTTATCCGTGGTACCTGTCAACATGACGTATCCAGCGATATTTTAATCCGAGTGAATCGTACGAGTGATTGAAACAAACTGTGACATTTAAACTACCTTAAAACAGTGTAATCCAGAAGTTTTCAACGAAACATCGAACACACAGGCTTGCTAGAACTACTTCACCTTCCGATTAAATCCATACGGAACAAGCGTGTTATTACCAGGTCATCGAACACAACAACTAGTGAAATCAACCTGACATTCCGAGTATTATTACATCCTTACCGAACATGTGTGTGAAGAACTTTCGTTTTCGTTTATAGCAGCTTTGCGTGTGTACTTCCGGAGAGTTAGAATTTGATACAAAAGTGTAGCAGACGATAAACAAAAATCCAAAAAGCAATGACGCATGTAAAATATTTGTGAAACACAATTTCAAAATACACGAATTGTGTATTACGATTTTTGTAGTATTGTAATCTGAGAATCATATCTTGATCAACTTGTTCACAGTAGCGACACTTATTTCGCTATTGTAAAGAAGCATCAAGCTATGACGCTGAGAAATAAATAGATAAATTAAATTTATTGTATGTGATACATGTTTAAATTATTTCCCTTTCAATTAATTGTTGTCTAAGATTACACCAAAGGGCAGTAAATCGAAATAGATTGTAATGTGTAAGGTATAAAAATAGCCGTTGTGTTGCCAGCTTGTTAACACTCCAAGAGGACATCAGCTGGGCATGGAGAAAATGACTAATGTTGTAGACAAACATGAAAAGTCCCTGCCAAAGTAGGTAGGACTCTATTGTTGAAATCGCCCCATTTTGGGACGATTTACAGTTTAACCTGACGTCTTCCGACGTATTTGAATTTTTTATAATTTTGGTTGCGAGGTAGTTGCATGGAATGCTGGTGCTACCGGTCTGACTGGGTCAACAATTGCAACATACGTCATCATCCATCGAGAGGATGAAACTTGGGAGGTGTTACGGTTTGACACCACTTGAGTTAGAATACATATATCATACATTACCCATGTATTTCAATTGAATCTATGCCAATGCATTAACGACAACTAATGGGATGATTCTGACAAGGTTAAAAGATTAACCCTAAAGTTACAGAATGCTTACATGAAAGGTCATACCTTTTATGAAGGCGGGGTGGGCAGCATGTCATAATCCCCATAGTTGTGCCGCGGCGTCGTTACGCGAGCCAGGCAAACCACAGGTACCCATCCACAGGTTGGTGGGTGAGCTAGAGTAATCGACAGCGGTAAAGCCAGTGCAAGTGTGATGCACGCAGTTCCCGCCGGACTCGATCCGACAAGGCAAGCGCTCAGGGAGAGAAACGCCAGACGAGGCTTGGGTTTCGGACCGGACAGACGCTGTATGAGAGAGGCTTGTATTTGTTGCTGTGCCTGAATGCCGATTGCTATTAGATCTTGTGAGAGGATGGAAGACTGTGCGGCTGTGGTTTGAGTCTGTGAGTGCATTGTTTCATCGACTGGATGTGTTAATGTATTCACATCATGTCGAAGTAGATTGTGTTACGTATAGAATGGAAATAAACTATTGAACTTCGTGTTACCGTGGGTCCAGTCAAATCATTCTGTGACTGTGTATGTCTCGCATATGTTAGGTTAAGCGAGCCAGATTCATCATTAAATATAAGAACCTGACACTGCCTGGGAAAGACATAGAGCTGTGCTCGGGAAAGACATAGAGCTCTGCCTGGGAAAGACATTATAGAGCGCTGCCTGGGAAAGACATAGAGCTCTGCCTGCGAAAGACATTATAGAGCGCTGCCTGGGAAAGACATTATAGAGCGCTGCCTGGGAAAGACATTATAGAGCTCTGCCTGGGAAAGACATAGAGCTCTGCCTGGGAAAGACATTATAGAGCGCTGCCCGGGAAAGACATAGAGCTCTGCCTGGGAAAGACATTATAGAGCACTGCCTGGGAAAGACATTATAGAGCGCTGCCTGGGAAAGGCATTATACAGCTCTGCCTGGGAAAGACATAGAGCTCTGCCTGGGAAAGACATTATAGAGCGCTGCCTGGGAAAGACATTATAGAGCGCTGCCTGGGAAAGACATTATAGAGCGCTGCCTGGGAAAGACATTATAGAGCGCTGCCTGGGAAAGACATTATAGAGCGCTGCCTGGGAAAGACATTATAGAGCGCTGCCTGGGAAAGACATTGTAGAGCGCTGCCTGGGAAAGACATTGTAGAGCGCTGCCTGGGAAAGACATTGTAGAGCGCTGCCTGGGAAAGACATTGTAGAGCGCTGCCTGGGAAAGACATTGTAGAGCGCTGCCTGGGAAAGACATTGTAGAGCGCTGCCTGTGAAAGACATTGTAGAGCGCTGCCTGGGAAAGACATTATAGAGCGCTGCCTGGAAAGACATTATAGAGCGCTGCCTGGGAAAGACATTATAGAGCGCTGCCTGGGAAAGACATTATAGAGCGCTGCCTGGGAAAGACATTATAGAGCGCTGCCTGGGAAAGACATTATAGAGCGCTGCCTGGGAAAGACATTATAGAGCGCTGCCTGGGAAAGACATTATAGAGCGCTGCCTGGGAAAGACATTATAGAGCGCTCCCTGGGAAAGACATTATAGAGCGCTGCCTGGGAAAGACATTATAGAGCACTGCCTGGGAAAGACATATAGCTCTGCCTGGGAAAGACATTATAGAGCGCTGCCTGGGAAAGACATAGAGCGCTGCCTGGGAAAGACATTATAGAGCGATTGCCTGGGGAAGACATTATAGAGCGCTGCCTGGGAAAGACATTATAGAGCGCTGCCTGGGAAAGACATTGTAGAGCGCTGCCTGGGAAAGACATTATAGAGCGCTGCCTGGGAAAGACATTGTAGAGTGCTGCCTGGGAAAGACATTATAGAGCGCTGCCTGGGAAAGACATTATAGAGCGCTGCCTGGGAAAGACATTATAGAGCGCTGCCTGGGAAAGACATTATAGAGCGCTGCCTGGGAAAGACATTATAGAGCGCTGCCTGGGAAAGACATTATAGAGCGCTGCCTGGGAAAGACATTATAGAGCGCTGCCTGGGAAAGACATTATAGAGCGCTGCCTGGGAAAGACATTATAGAGCGCTGCCTGGGAAAGACATTATAGAGCGCTGCCTGGGAAAGACATTATAGAGCGCTGCCTGGGAAAGACATTATATAGCGCTGCTTGGGAAAGACATTATAGAGCGCTGCCTGGGAAAGACATTATAGAGCGCTGCCTGGGAAAGACATTATAGAGCGCTGCCTGGGAAAGACATTATAGAGCGCTGCCTGGGAAAGACATTATAGAGCACTGCCTGGGAAAGACATTATAGAGCGCTGCCTGGGAAAGACATAGAGCTCTACCTGGGAAAGACATTATAGAGCACTGCCTGGGAAAGACATTATAGAGCGCTGCCTGGGAAAGACATTATAGAGCGCTGCCTGGGAAAGACATTATAGAGCACTGCCTGGGAAAGACATTATAGAGCTCTGCCTGGGAAAGACATTATAGAGCTCTGCCCGGGAAAGACATTATAGAGCTCTGCCTGGGAAAGACATTATAGAGCACTGCCTGGGAAAGACATTATAGAGCGCTGCCTGGGAAAGACATTATAGAGCACTGCCTGTGAAAGACATTATAGAGCACTGCCTGGGAAAGACATTATAGAGCACTGCCTGGGAATGACATTATAGAGTTCTGCCTGGGAAAGGACATTATAGAGCTCTGCCTGGGAAAGACATTATAGAGCACTGCCTGGGAAAGACATTATAGAGCACTGCCTGGGAAAAGACATTATAGAGCACTGCCTGTGAAAGACATTATAGAGCTCTGCCTGGGAAAGACATTATAGAGCACTGCCTGGGAATGACATTATAGAGTTCTGCCTGGGAAAGACATTATAGAGCGCTGCCTGGGAAAGACATTATAGAGTGCTGCCTGGGAAAGACATAGAGCTCTGCCTGGGAAAGACATTATAGAGCCCTGCCTGGGAAAGACATTATAGAGCACTGCCTGGGAAAGACATTATAGAGCGCTGCCTGGGAAAGACATTATAGAGCGCTGCCTGGGAAAGACATTATAGAGCGCTGCCTGGGAAAGACATTATAGAGCGCTGCCTGGGAAAGACATTATAGAGCGCTGCCTGGGAAAGACATTATAGAGCACTGCCTGGGAAAGACATTATAGAGCGCTGCCTGGGAAAGACATAGAGCTCTACCTGGGAAAGACATTATAGAGCACTGCCTGGGAAAGACATTATAGAGCGCTGCCTGGGAAAGACATTATAGAGCGCTGCCTGGGAAAGACATTATAGAGCACTGCCTGGGAAAGACATTATAGAGCTCTGCCTGGGAAAGACATTATAGAGCGCTGCCCGGGAAAGACATTTTAGAGCTCTGCCTGGGAAAGACATTATAGAGCACTGCCTGGGAAAGACATTATAGAGCGCTGCCTGGGAAAGACATTATAGAGCACTGCCTGTGAAAGACATTATAGAGCACTGCCTGGGAAAGACATTATAGAGCACTGCCTGGGAATGACATTATAGAGTTCTGCCTGGGAAAGACATTATAGAGCTCTGCCTGGGAAAGACATTATAGAGCACTGCCTGGGAAAGACATTATAGAGCACTGCCTGGGAAAGACATTATAGAGCACTGCCTGTGAAAGACATTATAGAGCTCTGCCTGGGAAAGACATTATAGAGCACTGCCTGGGAATGACATTATAGAGTTCTGCCTGGGAAAGACATTATAGAGCGCTGCCTGGGAAAGACATTATAGAGTGCTGCCTGGGAAAGACATAGAGCTCTGCCTGGGAAAGACATTATAGAGCCCTGCCTGGGAAAGACATTATAGAGCACTGCCTGGGAAAGACATTATAGAGCGCTGCCTGGGAAAGGACATTGCAGAGCGCTGCCTGGGAAAGACATAGAGCTCCACCTGGGAAAGACATAGAGCTCTGTCTGGGAAAGACATAGAGCTCTGTCTGGGAAAGACATTATAGAGCGCAGCCTGAGAAAGACATAGAGCTCTGTCTGGGAAAGACATTATAGAGCGCAGCCTGGGTATGACATTCTACAGCACAGCCTGTCTACGTCAGACATTCTACAGATAAAACTTCTATTTATCTTCTTTCGATCACAAAATTAAAATAACAGACAATTTTAAAACGCCCCCCCCCCCCCCCCCCCCCCCCCCAATTAATCAGCATCCTAGTATTGACACCCCGCTTGGAGAGCTCACAAACACGCTCTGTATGTGCCTGCTGCTTGCATACTGGTATGAAACAAAGTCACTGTCATCCTAAAATCTTCATGTTCTACACAAGCGAACAGTTCGAATCAACAAGATTCAACAACAACAACAACAACAACAACAACAACAACAACAACAACAACAACAACAACAACAACAACAACAACAACAACAACAACAACAACAATAATAATAATAATAATAACAACAACAACAACATCTTCATCATTAACAAGAACATCAACAAGAAACAACAACCAAAACAACAACAGAGACAACAACACCAACAGCAGAAACAACAACAACAACATGCAATTACAACTCACCGAGTCTTCCACTGCTTAAAGTTTCACATCCTTCATGTGTACACACTGACAGCTAAATCATGCTATGCTATGTTATGCAGCTGATTTTAACGTGATACACCATTACTATATTCAGAGTGGGAAAACCCCTCAGGTGAGGGAACATTCTAAGACAAGTGGAGCCACAGACAAGACTCTTGGTGAGAACACCTTCTTCAACGGTGCCAGACTGAAATATGGCGGCGATCATGAGGATGTGTCCGTTGATGGAGTTGTCAGTGTCATCAAGATACTTCCGTTCTGTGCACTTGTGATCATGTTCTGGGCAATCTATTCACAGGTAACACTTCTGTTTGGTCTTTTGTTTTACGCTATCATCAACACGTGCTATGACAAGAGGCGAGGCTTTTCATGTCTCTCCACAGATCTCATCCTTGGTGCTGACGACCATTTCTGCTGATGATATTCCCCAAACCCCTATGCCCAAAACCATCGAGCTCCAATTTCGCTTCATCTGTCTCTGCCTTTCCTACCGCTGACCGCTTCAGTCGTGACGATGTCTTCCATTGCGCCTCTTCTCATTATGTGACCAAAGAACACGCAAGTTACAAAGTGGTTATTTATTACTAAAATAATAACATTGTTTTGCCAAACAATTAATGTTGCTTAGTTTTATAAGACTGTTTTTGAGACTAAACTGTCGGTGTGTTTGAGACTAAACTGTCGGAATATTTGAAAAGAGGAAGGTATTGTTACGTGTGGGTGGAAAATATGAAGATAGAACAAGCGATCCGCATGGTTACATGTGGGTGGGATGAATATGAAGATATAACAGGAGATATATACTGTTACATGTGGGTGTAGAATATGAAGATATAACAGGAGATAGATAATGTTACATGCGTGTGTAGAATATGAAGATATAACAGGAGATAGATAATGTTACATGTGGGTGTAGAATATGAAGATATAACAGGAGATGGCCGATGTTACAAGTGGGTGGAGATCTGACCCGTACACTATTGTCCCCACTACAGGACATGTAGTGTTGTCTGCAGACTTGTCCCGTACACTATTGTCCCCACTACAGGGCATGTAGCGTTGTCTGCAGACTTGCCCTATTATTTGTACGATCATGTCCAGTGTGGGACAACGGAACCCTGAAGCTCACTTTATCTGCCACAGTTTCTTCCAAAGCGTGGTCAATATGGCAATGCTCTTATGGGACATGTCTAGTCTTTTTGCGACAGGCTTTGCTCATCCTTTGGTCTGATCGATGTGTTCCTTCTGTTCGTTCAGTGTTATTTGTTTGATAAATTATTCCTGATGTTCACAGGGAAGTGATATTCACTTTTTGTGTGTCAGCTTGGGGTAGAGCTGTGGTGTCCAGATTCAACTCACAGGTTACCTGTTTGGAATGCCAGCATGAGGCTGGGTATTTTAGCAGCAAAACATTTAAATTACTGTTTTTTTTTAAATCCAAGATATTTTCATTCATGTATTCACTAGTGGATTCAATCCACACACCAGTCTCGTTCAGAAAGCAATGACACACTACTAAATGTAACATAGCTTGGTAAATAAACCTGGTGTTGGGGTTAGTGGCAACATCCTTGCCGTCGGACTAGCTGACATTCTGGCCAGTCCGCCAATGGCCATATGGTTTATCTGCCTCTAGGGGACGCAGAGGTGTTTCCAAGGCACCAGGGCCGGGTTATATACTGGCCAAGACCTATTGACGCGTCCTCGTGGAGCGTCCTGGGCAACAGGTCCTTTCGGGGTCCTGGCTAAAGTCAGTAGGATCGCCGATTCCTCCGAAGTCGGAGAGTGTCTGCCTGTACGGCGAGGAACCACCAGTCTGCACACCAATAAGCCAGACATGGGACAACGGATACTCACGCAAAACTCAGGTCCTGTATGACATCACACTGATGTTGGACAACAGGATGCCTTCATCCGACATACAGGACTTTGCGTTGGAGCTCAAGCCAACGAACACAAGCAAGCATGCAAGCATCTGCCTCTAGAATTATTTAGATACTTACTTTAAAAAGAATCAGTGTTCTGTTCAACCCGCCTGGATTATAATCGGCATACACATAAGTATTTTTGTCTGGATATAATTGTTCATACATCTCGTTTTTCAACGCATTATATATTGATTTATAATATAAGCTTTTTTTTGTTCTATGGTTCCGTCGCCTTGCTACTGAGTGAGTGTGTGGCGCGACTCTGTGAGGTGTGATATTCGCGTGGAATGCTTCTAATGTCCACTTTTGCTTGTACAGTGACCTGCATGTTCGGAACAATGGCTACCGGCTGTTGCTGAATTGACAGATTTGCCTTTTAGGTTCACGGGTGCATTTTTCAGGAGACTCCAGGGAGTCGGCGCTGGAGCTACGGAATTCGTGCTTAATTCGACGCTTTCGGCGGGTGGCCCTGCGGATAGAGACAGAGCCATGTGAGAAAAACCGGGTCAATGAGGTCTTTCTGGTGACTGCCGATTCCATCGACGATGAACTGTGGTATTCGTGAATGAATTTTGTTGACATTCTGGCGGCGGCATTATGCACAGTGTACCTGTGCGGGCTGTTGGATTGCCGAGACTCCTGTCTGTTCCACTTTCCACATTGGCCAGTGGGGAGCATTTTGTGTGATATTCACAGGTACAGGAACGGATCATAAAGGGGGCGACCCGTTACCGTGAAGTTGGAACCTCGACTAACCAACCAACCAACCAACCAACCAACCAACCAACCAACCAACCAACCAACTAACTAACTAACTAACTAACTAACTAACTAACAAACAAACTAACTAACTAACTTACTAACTAACTAACCAACCAACCAACCAACCAACCAACGAACCAACCAACTAACTAACTAACTAACTAACTAGCTAACTAACTAACTAACTAACTAACTAACACTAATGATTCTGTATTTACTGCCATGCTTCTAACGTAATTCACAAGTCCTTTCCTTTGTATCGAAAGAGGCCCATCCAACGTGGAGTCTCACACTGCACTATTATATCGTTATGTTATGCACACTCATCGTCATCATCATCAAGTGCCATGCCCGTTCATGACTCTTCACATATATCGGTCTTTGATGTTTCTAGATCAACTCTGCTGATGATATTCCTCCACGCCATAATCACAGTCCATCCAGCATCATTTTCTGCCCCTCGATCTTTCCAGTTGTCATGATGTTCTCCAATGCTTCTCTTCTCATGACATGACAAAGAAAGCTGTTTGTCTCTTTCTTATTGTTGTATACAATGTTCTAGTTTTATTAGCCTCTTCAGACAGTCGTCGTTAGTTACTCTGGCAGTCCAAAGAATTCGCAACATTCGTCTCAGGAATCACATCTCTGTTGCTTCCAAGTTCTTCCTAATTTGTTCATTTACATTCCAAGATTCACTGCCAAACAGCAAAATAGAGTCTATTCAGCACTTCAGCATGCTCTTTCTTACATTCAATAATAGTGGCTTTTTGCCTACTTTTGATTTTCAGAAATGCAGTCTTTTCTTGCCCTATTCTGCTTTTAGTCTCCGTTATGCACCTTCTATATGTCATTATAAATGACCCCCCCCCCCCTTTTTTTTTCCGCATATCCTTTACAGGACATCGCTGTCAACATCAGCATCTTTCAGCTGATTGTCGATTTCTTGGCAAGATTACGCTCAGTAGTTTGCCATTGCTTTCTGAGCGACCGGCTCACATACCCTGTAAGTTACCGACGCGGAGAGAACCGCTACCGATTCTCGCGCACGTCACGTTACTCACGAAAGTATACGGAATTACGGAGAAAGTCGTGTATCCCCTAGACCAGGGAGACCGGCATAAATGCTCTTAGGTATTTAAAATTATCCGCTTGGTTAAGAATATTCCATTTCAATTTTGGTGTCACCTTTTTCTTTGATATCACCATTGTTAATGTTTTCTTGATATTCAATGAGATAATACTTTCTTTCTTTGCACACTCTATTACTACAATGACTAACAATTGTTGTAGAACTTTTTCCTTATCCGCCACCAATGCTGTTGCTATCTTTATATAGGCATGCTTCTCTTCCTGTTACAACTGACTGAAAAGGTATGTAAAATATAAAGAATCCCTTTACACGCCTTAGATATTGGTGCTAGACCCACATTTGTATACACCTGCTGGCCCGCTGTTGCTGATTCCGTTAGTATCACACCGGCCGCCTTTACTTCCCATACATTCCATGGTACCCGTTTGGGACTGGGTCGAGCTGGGAGCCCAGGATAATCTGAAACAAATTAGAACTCTACCGGCTGCGAACCCGTGAACTCCGTGTCGGCAGGCGAGTGTCCAGCCAGTATGTTAGAGAGTCCCACTGAATGGGTAAGAGTAATATCACGTCATGACTGGGGTGGATGTTTATTTCAGACACAGAGCTCCTTCTTCATCCAAGCTCTCCGGATGGACGTACGGATAGCGGACATCAACATACCGGCAGCCATGATCAGCACTTTCACGAACTTGTCTATTGTACTCATAATTCCAGTGCTCGACAGAGTCATCTACCCCTGCATGTTGAAACTGGGGCTCCCGATGACTCTTTTGAGGAGAATAGGTAACTATGGAAATATCTTATTAATAATTTCGTGATATCTGAAGATACAGTCAGCACGCTTTCGCGTTACATTGCAGATATTGACAATCTATTTTAAGAGAACGAAAGACTACGAAGAAGAAGAAGAAGAAGAAGAAGAAGAAGAAGAAGAAGAAGAAGAAGAAGAAGAAGAAGAAGAAGGAAGAGATAGCAGTATTTAAAATAGTATCTTTAAGAGAGGAGTAAAAGTTATAACTCTGTGTGAGAGAATTGGTATAAAAAGTTGAAAGTACATGTACGTTGTCCATACAAGGAGTAAGCGATGAATGTATGAGTTGTTTGATACACAGTTGGTCAAATAGGGTGTGGTGATTTAGATCACAAGAATGCGGGTATGTTAAAGTCACCGTGTTGCGTAAAAAAGGATAATATCTACATCTCCACGGACGTCGACTGGTTCTGTTGGTTTTACGGAACCCTATACTTCCTTTTTGTACATCAGAAATTAATGATCATCACAGGCCTGAAAGGGCATGACCGAGAATATAGGAGTTATCAGACTCCCAGAAATGTAGATGATAGTAGAAATGTAGATGATAGTAGAAATGTAGATGATAGTAGAAATGTAGATGATAGTAGAAATGTAGATGATAGTAGAAATGTAGATGATAGTAGAATTGTAGATGATAGTAGAAATGTAGATGATAGTAGAAATGTAGATGATAGTAGAAATGTAGATGATAGTAAATTAAATAACATATTAATTAAAATCACAGAATTATCACTGAGGTGTCTGTGAATTGTACAGGTATCGGACTGTTGTTCTCCACGCTGGCAGTTGTGGTGGCCGGTATTGTGGAGATTTATCGCAAGGAAAGCCTGTTTATGCCAGGAGGATCCCATATCCAGACTCTTGCTGATAAGAACTTCACAGCCTCGAGCATGTCCGTGTTTGTACAGAGTCCACAGTTTATTCTCGTCGGCATTGGGGAAATATTCACAGCGGCTACAAGTAAGTGGAGTTCCTATACTACGTCACGGGCAAGCAATTCATCTTTCCATGCCAATAAGCATGGGTGGTCATGTTTCGCCATCTCACACTGTCAACAGAGTCATGGATCAGCTCAGTGTTCCTGTCTCGACCATACCACGAGGTTAAGCCATCCAGGTATTTTTTTTCCTGCCTTCTCCTTGCTCTTTCCCCCTCGATCTTGCCAGTTCTCACCAAGTTCTTCAATTTATTTCATCGCATAACGTGACAAAACATGTTGACTGTCTATGTTTAATTTCTCTAATCAGTTTGGGATTTTCATTTTGTTTCTTGTAGGCCTTGGTCATTGGTGTTTCTGTCTGTTAATTATATTCTTTGCATTTTCCTCAGAAACTACATTTCCACAGCCATCAGCTGTTTTTCAGCTTGTCTGCTCATTGTCCACGCTTCACAACCACACAAAAGTACAGGTTCTATGTAGCAACTCAACACTATGTTTCTCGCTGCAAATGAAATCATTTTATTGGTCAGTATGTTTTCCATCTCGCAAAAGGCTGCCTTCGCCATGGCGATTCTTGTTCTAATCTCTTCAAGGCATCTCAAATAGATGTTATGACTGTTCCGAGATAATTGTACCGATTCACTTGCTTAAGACTATTCCCATGTACTTATATATTACTTTGTGGTATTTCCTTCTTCCAAGTGACGACCATAATCTGTGTCTTCTTACAATTTAATTCTAACTCTAGTTGTTAACTGTCTGCAACAAACGCATCTACTAAATGTTGCAGATCCTGCTCATTGTCTGTAACCATCACTGTATCATCCACATATCTAATTGTATTGATGTTTCGTCCTCCAATGATGATCCCTTTCACATCTTCTACATTTCTGAAAATATTTTAACCATACAGGGAAAACAGATCTGGAGACATTATACATCCCTGCCTCACACATCTCTTAATAGGCAAGCAATATGCCATGTGTAATGTGTTCTTCCCCAAGAATATATGCCATCACTTATTATATTCTTTGGCTTTTAACGTTTAGTCAGACCACACTAGAGAAACCTGGTTTACCCAGGTGGTTACTTGCACTGTGTGTTTAGTCTCCCTGATAAAATGAAGATGAGGACGGAGCGAGAATGGAAATATTTCGAGTGCTGTGATGTTGGTTCTTGAATCAACCCAATTCAACTTTCTATAAAAGTCATGCACTCAGATTCTTCACTGTGGTTATTTCCGTCTTTGGATATCTGCCAGAAAACGTTAACACGACTTAATATGTTGTCTAACACACTGAATAATTTGCATTATCATATATGCAATATTGTTCTAGTTTTTGACAAGAAGAAGAAAAAATGTTGGAACTCTTCGCTGGTTGTTGAAAAAAGGGGAGTATGGGAATGTCCCGAGTGCTGTGATGTGGGTTCTCCAGTCAACTCGGCTCTACTTAACAGCATAAGCAACAAGTTGACTGAAATGAAGGCACTGTTTAGTCCTAAAGTAAAGCCAACTCACGTGACTTCTCTCTTGTTTCCGTTGATACTGCTGGTCTTGCACCGCCAGGTTAGAAAGTGTTGATGTTCATTGTTTCTGATTGTCCCCTAATTTATCGCTGATAATGTCTGTCTCTTGGGGTATTGAACCAGTATCTACATGTCAGCGCTGTTTACACTATGTGATTATGGGTAGTTTATATACAATCAAAGTAGCGGCTGTATTTTGTTTTTAAATGTGTTGCCTATCCTTTACAGGACCTCGCAGTTAACCGTAGCATGTCTTGGCTCTTTGTGATTTCTTGGCAAGTTTACTTTCAGTAGTTTGCCATTGCTTTCTAAACAACCGGCACTCATACCGTTTTATGAAAACCAATGCAAGGCGGTCTGCTTCCTAATTGCCCGCAGCTGTGTTTCGAACGCGGTATGCGGGATTAAGAATTGCGCCCGTAACCTCTTCCCCACAGCATCGGTAGCTGTATTAAGAACACAACAACAATGAGTAAACCCTGCATGATGAGGAAGACATGTCGAAGTGACTGACGTCATGACTAAACCCTGCATGATGAGGAAGACATGTCGAAGTGACTGACGTCATGACTAAACCCTGCATGATGAGGAAGACATGTCGAAGTGACTGACGTCATGACTAAACCCTGCATGATGAGGAAGACATGTCCAAGCGACGGACATCATGACTAAACCCTGCATGATGAGGAAGACATGTCCAAGCGACGGACATCATGACTAAACCCTGCATGATGAGGAAGACATGTCCAAGGGACGGACATCATGACTAAATCCTGCATGATGAGGAAGACATGTCCAAGCGGCGGACATCATGACTAAACCCTCCATGATGAGGAAGACATGTCGAAGTGACTGACGTCATGACTAAACCCTGCATGATGAGGAAGACATGTCGAAGTGACTGACGTCATGACTAAACCCTGCATGATGAGGAAGACATGTCCAAGGGACGGACATTATGACTAAATCCTGCATGATGAGGAAGACATGTCCAAGCGGCGGACATCATGACTAAACCCTCCATGATGAGGAAGACATGTCGAAGTGACTGACGTCATGACTAAACCCTGCATGATGAGGAAGACATGTCCAAGGCGGCGGACATCATGACTAAACCCTCCATGATGAGGAAGACATGTCGAAGTGACTGACGTCATGACTAAACCCTGCATGATGAGGAAGACATGTCCAAGGGTCGGACATCATGACTAAACCCTGCATGATGAGGAAGACATGTCCAAGGGACGGACATCATGACTAAATCCTGCATGATGAGGAAGACATGTCCAAGCGGCGGACATCATGACTAAACCCTCCATGATGAGGAAGACATGTCGAAGTGACTGACGTCATGACTAAACCCTGCATGATGAGGAAGACATGTCCAAGCGGCGGACATCATGACTAAACCCTCCATGATGAGGAAGACATGTCGAAGTGACTGACGTCATGACTAAACCCTGCATGAGTAGGAAGACATGTCGAAGTGACTGACGTCATGACTAAACCCTGCATGATGAGGAAGACATGTCCAAAGCGGCGGACATCATGACTAAACCCTCCATGATGAGGAAGACATGTCGAAGTGACTGACGTCATGACTAAACCCTCCATGATGAGGAAGACATGTCGAAGTGACTGACGTCATGACTAAACCCTGCATGATGAGGAAGACATGTCCAAGCGGCGGACATCATGACTAAACCCTCCATGATGAGGAAGACATGTCGAAGTGACTGACGTCATGACTAAACCCTGCATGATGAGGAAGACATGTCCAAGCGACGGACGTATGTGTGAAAGGGCTGTCTGTTTAACACTTCACCAGCAGGTAGTGCTGTGGCCCGTCGGTCATGGGTTCGAATTCCCATTGTGATGTATTTTAAAATGTACACGAGCTCCCAGATCGAACCAGCTAAAAAGGGATACCAGGAAATGTAGTAAGAATTGAAGGCTGCCGGTATGATATATCACATTGGAATTACCATTGGCCTATAAAATATAGATCGGGCACCATATATCTTATATAGGGACAAGGCGTGTGGAAGAGGACATTGACTTACCTCACTATTTACTGTGTAGTACCATAGACATCAGCATCCATAGATAAGAGGACATTGACTTACCTCACTATTTACTGTGTAGTACCATAGACACCAGCATCCATAGATAAGAGGACAGTGACTGACCTCACTATTTACTGTGCAGTACCAACAACAACAACAACAACAACAACAACAAAACTTTATTTTGAAAGGGTTAAGAATTGGGCACGCAGGCCCGTCTAACATTCTGCCCTTTTATCACTCTCTTTCATACATTATACCATTCACACGTCATTCAAGGCTAACTGAAAACAGCAACAATATAAAATATATGCATTATAAAGGCATGTTGAAAAAATTAAAAATAAATACTACACGACTCAGTAATAGTAATAACTGGTGTGGTATTTATTAGCTACGTGGAATATACTGGACTACCAAAAGGGGACTGGCTGTTATACCGTAGACACCAGCATCCATAGATAAGAGGACATTGTCTGACCTCACTATTTACTGTGCAGTACCGTAGACACCAGCATCCATAGATAAGAGGACATTGTCTGACCTCACTATTTACTGTGCAGTACCGTAGACACCAGCATCCATAGATAAGAGGACATTGACTGACCTCACTATTTACTGTGTAGTACCGTAGACACCAGCATCCATAGATAAGAGGACATTCACCGACCTCACTATTTACTGTGTAGTACCGTAGACACCAGCATCCATAGATAAGAGGATATTGACTGACCTCACTATTTACTGTGTAGTACCATAGACACCAGCATCCATAGATAAGAGGACAGTGACTGACCTCACTATTTACTGTGTAGTACCGTAGACACCCGCATCCATAGATAAGAGGACATTGACTGACCTCACTATTTACTGTGTAGTACCGTAGACACCAGCATCCATAGATAAGAGGACATTGACTGACCTCACTATTTACTGTGTAGTACCGTAGACACCAGCATCCATAGATAAGAGGACATTCACCGACCTCACTATTTACTGTGTAGTACCGTAGACACCAACATCCATAGATAAGAGGACATTCACTGACCTCACTATTTACTGTGTAGTACCGTAGACACCAGCATCCATAGATAAGAGGACATTGACTGACCTCACTATTTACTGTGTAGTACCGTAGACACCAGCATCCATAGATAAGAAGACATTGACTGACCTCACTATTTACTGTGCAGTACCGTAGACACCAGCATCCATAGATAAGAGGACATTGACTGACCTCACTATTTACTGTGTAGTAGCGTAGACACCAGCATCCATAGATAGGAAGTACAACTTGGATAACATGGACTGGTTGGTTGGTGTGTCCTCTGAATCCCTGAGTTTAAAGCCTGAATTCCAGTGCATCGGTGACCAGGTCATTTGGCCCTTGGAAAGGACTGCATGTATTGATATCAAGTAGGAGTAGAAACTCTCCTCCCGACACGCAGTACCATCTCCACGACAGCACCAGCGAGTGTGGGGCTGCCAGGAGAAGTGCCTGTAGTCTCAAGGAGGGCACCATGAAGGAGATTAAGGTGTCAGAGCTTCAGGTGAGGAATTGTACTTTTCGCGTCCTATACCTTTTGAGTGAATCTTGGAACGTACATGAACAAATTAGGAAGAACATATAGACAACAGAGGTGTGGTTCCTGAGACGAATGTTGCGAATTCCTTGGACTACAGCAGAGTTTATCCAGAACGCCAAAGACCAAGATCTCTGGAGAGACATGAACGCCTACGCCAGCTGACAAGGCACTTGATAATGATGATACATTTTGATTAGACTTTCGCATATCGCGGATTCAATGTCTTGTTTTAGATTGTTACATTCAAAATGTCAAATACTACTGCAGTTAGGTTTCAGTGCATACCCCCATGTAGACTGGTGTAATTTTTTCCTGATTCCCTTCTAACGACGAAAGCGCGGGAAAGCCGGCACACTCAAGCCCCCCCAAACATGCAAGGATTCTGACCGGCCTTTCTAAAAGCGGCATCCGGCATCGGCAATTTCCTGTCTCTGGGCATCATGCGGGTTGTGGAGAACGGGCAGAACAAGGTAAGTTGGCGTTACTTCAACAATGTGGTTCTCTAGATCAGACATCATGCGGGTTGTAGAGAAGCTGACAGAAGAAGGTAAGGTAACGTCGCTTTAACGGTGTTGTTCTCTAGATCAGGCATCATGCGGGTTGTGGAGTAAGCTGACAGAAGAAGGCAAGTCAATGTGGCTTCATCAGTGTTGTTCTCTAGGTCAGGCGTCACGTGGGTTGTAGAGAAGCTGACAGAGGAAGGTAAGGCAACGTGGCTTCAACAGTATTGTTCTTTAGATCAAGCATCTGTCTGACTTCTAATGTGTTTCAGTCTATTGGTCTTTCTTTTGGATAGATGGACAGAAAATACAAACAAAACGAACACGTCCTAAAGACACTTGGGCAGTTACTAACCTGTTGACAAGATACCAGCATATTGGTTTCAGAGGGATTTAACACAGTTTCACAATTCCCCTGAGTTCAAAATCGCCGCGGGTGATTTGAAAGCAAATAGCTTTGTGACAATTTCAGTTTTATGTAGAAACACCATTCAAATAACAATGTAAACTACTGAAGTAAAATTGTCCGTTAAATCACAAAAGTCTATGACATAAATTTCATTGACAAGTTAAAAAAATAGTGAGCTGTAATGTCTGTATCACAAATAAGACATGGGGGTCCCTACTGAAAATACCCGAAGGAAAATTCGAGGGGGGGGGGGGAATAGGACTAGCGAAACATCACACAGTATACAGTAGGGTCACACAGGGATAAAATTAGCCTCACACAGGTATACAGTAGCCTCACACAGTATACATAGCCTCACACAGGGGATACAGTAGCCTCACACAGGTATACGTAGCCTCCCCAGGTATACATTACCTCACACAGGCATACAGTAGCCCCACACAGGGTTTCAGTAGCATCACACAGGGATACAGTAGCCTCACACAGGTTACATTTGCCTCACACAGGTATCAGTAGCATCACACAGGCATACAGTACCTCACACAGGTATACAGTAGGATCACACAGTATAAAAGTAATCACCAGGTATACAGTGATCACACGGTGTACAGTAGCATCCACAGGTATACAGTAGCATCACACAGGGATACATTTTGCACACACAGTATAAATACCTCACACAGGTATACAGTAGCATCACACAGGTATATAAGCATCACACAGGGTTTAAATAGCATCACACGGTGTACATAGCATCACAAGGCATATAGAAACTCACACAACATACAGTAGCATCACCAGGCAATAGAAATCACACAGACATACAGTAGCATCACACAGGTATATAGAAGCATCACACAGACATACAGTAGCATCACACAGGTATATAGAAGCATCACACAGACATACAGTAGCATCACACAGACAAACAGTAGCATCACACAGGTATATAGAAGCATCACACAGGTGTACAGTAGCATCACACAGGTATACAGTAGCATCACACAGGTGTACAGTAGCATCACACAGGTGTACAGTAGCATCACACAGGTGTACAGTAGCATCACACAGGTGTACAGTAGCATCACACAGGTATACAGTAGCATCACACAGGTATATAGAAGCATCACACAGGTATACAGTAGCATCACACAGACATATAGTAGCATCACACAGATATATAGTATCATCACACAGGTATACAGTAGCATCACACAGGTATATAGTAGCATCACACAGGTATACAGTAGCATCACACAGGTATATAGTAGCATCACACAGGTATACAGTAGAATCACACAGGTATATAGAAGCATCACACAGGTATACAGTAGCATCACACAGACATATAGTAGCATCACACAGGTATACAGTAGCATCACACAGGTATATAGAAGCATCACACAGGTATATAGAAGCATCACACAGGTATATAGAAGCATCACACAGGTATATAGAAGCATCACACAGGTATATAGAAGCATCACACAGGTATATAGAAGCATCACACAGGTATATAGAAGCATCACACAGGTATACAGTAGCATCACACAGGTATATAGAAGCATCACACAGGTATACAGTAGCATCACACAGGTATATAGTAGCATCACACAGGTATATAGAAGCATCACACAGACATATAGTAGCATCACACAGGTATATAGAAGCATCACACAGGTATATAGTAGCATCACACAGGTATATAGTAGCATCACACAGACATATAGTAGCATCACACAGATATATAGTATCATCACACAGGTATATAGTAGCATCACACAGGTATATAGAAGCATCACACAGACATATAGAGCATCACACAGGTATATAGAAGCATCACACAGAACATATAGTAGCATTCACATAGGTATATAGAAGCATCACACAGGTATATAGTAAAGCATCACACAGGTATATAGTAGCATCACACAGACATATAGTAGCATCAACACAGATATAATAGTATCAGCACACATGTATGAACAGTAGCATCACACAGGTATATAGTAGCATCACACAGGTATAACAGTAGCATCACACAGGTATATAGTAGCATGCACACAGGTATATAGAAGCATCACACAACCAGGTATACATTAGCAGCACACAGACATATAGTAGCATCACACAGGTATAACAGTAGCATCACACAGGTATATAGAAGCCATCACACAGGTTATATAGAAGCATCACACAGTTTTAAAAAAATATAGAAGCATCACACAGGTAATATAGAAGCATCACACAGGTATATAGAGAGCATCACACAGGTATAATAGAAGCATACACACAGGGTATATAGAAGCATCACACAGGTATATAGAAGCACATCACACGGTATATGAAAGCATCCACCAGGTATACAGTAGCATCAAAACGGTATATAGAAGCATCAACAGGTATACAGTAGCATCACACAGGTATATAGACGCTCACACCCGGTATACATAGCATCACACAGTATTAAAGCATACACATAACATAGCATCCCCAGGTATTAGACGCATCACACAGGTATACAGTACATCCACAGGTATATAGAAGCATCACACAGGTATATAGAGCATCACACGGTATATAGAAGCTCACACAGGCATACAGTAGCATCACACAGGTAATATAGAAGCATCACACAGGTATATATGAAGCATCACACACAGGTATATAGAGAGCATCACACAGGTATATAGAAGCATCACACAGGTATATAGAAGCATCACGACAGGTTATATAGAAGCATCACACAGGTGTACAGTAGCATCACACAGGTATACAGTAGCATCACACAGGTATACAGTAGCATCACACAGGTATACAGTAGCATCACACAGGTATACAGTAGCATCACACAGGTATATAGGAAAGCATCACACAGGTATATAGAAGCATCACACAGGGTATATAGAAGCATCACACAGGTATATAGAAGCATCACACAGGTATATAGAAGCATCACACAGGTGTACAGTAGCATCACACAGGTATACAGTAGGATCACACAGGTGTACAGTAGCATCACACAGGTATACAGTAACATCACACAGGTATATAGAAGCATCACACAGGTGTACAGTAGTATCACACAGGTATACAGAAACATCACACAGGTATACAGTAGCATCACACAGGTATACAGTAGCATCACACAGGTATACAGTAGCATCACACAGGTATACAGTAGCATCACACAGGTATATAGAAGCATCACACAGGTATATAGAAGCATCACACAGGTATATAGAAGCATCACACAGGTATATAGAAGCATCACACAGGTATACAGTAGCATCACACAGGTATACAGTAGCATCACACAGGTATATAGAAGCATCACACAGGTATACAGAAGCATCACACAGGTATATAGAAGCATCACACAGGTATATAGTAGCATCACATAGGTATATAGTAGCATCACACAGGTATATAGTAGCATCACACAGGTATACAGTAGCATCACACAGGTATACAGTAGCATCACACAGGTATATAGAAGCATCACACAGGTATATAGAAGCATCACACAGGTATATAGAAGCATCACACAGGTATATAGAAGCATCACACAGGTATATAGAAGCATCACACAGGTATATAGAAGCATCACACAGGTATATAGAAGCATCACACAGACATACAGTAGCATCACACAGGTATACAGTAGCATCACACAGGTATACAGTAGCATCACACAGGTATATAGAGAGCATCACACAGGTATACAGAAGCATCACACAGGGTATAGAAGCATCACACAGGTATATAGTAGCATCACACAGGTATATAGTAGCATCACACAGGTATATAGTAGCATCACACAGGTATACAGTAGCATCACACAGACATACAGTAGCATCACACAGGTATATAGAAGCATCACACAGGTATACAGTAGCATCACACAGGTATATAGTAGCATCACACAGGTATATAGGAAGCATCACACAGGTATATGAAGCATCACACAGGTATATAGAAGCATCACACAGGTATACAGTAGCATCACACAGGTATATAGAAGCATCACACAGCTATACAGTAGCATCACACAGGTATATAGAAGCATCACCAGCTATACAGTAGCATCACACGGTATATAGAAGCATCACACAGACATACAGTAGCATCACACAGGTATAGAGAAGCAGCACGACAGGTATACAGTAGCATCACAGCAGGTATACAGTAGCATCACACAGGTATATAGAAGCATCACACAGGTATACCGTAGCATCACACAGGTATATAGAAGCATCACACAGGTATACAGTAGCATCACACAGGTATACAGTAGCATCACACAGGTATATAGTAGCATCACACAGGTATACAGTAGCATCACACAGGTATATAGAAGCATCACACAGGTATATAGAAGCATCACACAGGTGTACAGTAGGATCACACAGGTATATAGAAGAACAGTCACCACAGACATACAGTAGCATCACACAGGGTATATAGAAGCATCACACAGGTATAGCAGTTAGCATCACAACCAGGTATATAGAAGCATCACACAGACATACAGTAGCATCACACAGGTATATAGAAGCATCACACAGGTATATAGAAGCATCACACAGGTGTACAGTAGCATCACACAGGTATACAGTAGGATCACACAGACATATAGAAGCATCACACACAGGCATATAGAAGCATCACACAGACATACAGTAGCATCACACAGGTATATAGAAGCATCACACAGGTATATAGAAGCATCACACAGGTATATAGAAGCATCACACAGGTATATAGAAGCATCACACAGGTATATAGAAAGCTCACACAGACATACAGTAGCATCACACAGGTATATAGTAGCAATCACACAGGTATATAGTAGCATCACACAGGTATATAGAAGCATCACACAGACATACAGTAGCATCACACAGGTATATAGAAGCATCACACAGACATACAGTAGCATCACACAGGTATATAGAAGCATCACACAGGTATATAGTAGCATCACACAGGTATATAGAAGCATCACACAGACATATAGTAGCATCACACAGGTATATAGAAGCATCACACAGACATATAGTAGCATCACACAGGTATATAGAAGCATCACACAGACATATAGTAGCATCACACAGGTATACAGTAGCATCACACAGACATATAGTAGCATCACACAGGTATATAGTAGCATCACACAGGTATATAGTAGCATCACACAGACATATAGTAGCATCACACAGGTATATAGTAGCATCACACAGACATATAGTAGCATCACACAGGTATATAGTAGCATCACACAGACATATAGTAGCATCACACAGGTATATAGTAGCATCACACAGGTATATAGTAGCATCACACAGACATATAGTAGCATCACACAGGTATATAGTAGCATCACACAGGTATATAGAAGCATCACACAGACATATAGTAGCATCACACAGGTATACAGTAGCATCACACAGACATATAGTAGCATCACACAGGTATATAGAAGCATCACACAGACATATAGTAGCATCACACAGGTATATAGAAGCATCACACAGGTATATAGTAGCATCACACAGGTATATAGAAGCATCACACAGACCATTAGTAGCATCACACAGGTATATAGAAGCATCACACAGACATACAGTAGCATCACACAGGTATATAGTAGCATCACACAGGTATATAGAAGCATCACACAGGCATACAGAAACATCACACAGGCATATAGAAGCATCACACAGGCATACAGAAACATCACACAGGCATATAGAAGCATCACACAGGTATATAGTAGCATCACACAGGTATATAGTAGCATCACACAGGCATACAGAAACATCCCCACAAAAAAGGCCCCAAAAAAAATAAAAAAAAGCATCACACAGGTATATAGAAGCATCACACAAAAAACATAAAAGGTTTAAAAATCACACAGGTAATATAAAAAAAGCATCACACAGGTATATAGTAGCATCACACAGGTATATAGAAGGCCCCCCTCACACACAAAAAACATAACAAAAATAGCATCACCCAGGTTTAAAAAAAAGG
>JACEFZ010012121.1:0-10000 GCA_014155875.1 Cepaea nemoralis
TGACGGGACGACTGTCTACCATCAACAACTCGCAATATACGCTTATGGGAGTGATCAGCTATATATTATCCTCAGCTGGGGGCCGGCAACAGATAACGAACATTCAGTGTACTGATAAAGATGAAGCATTCAGACCACTCATACATTTTACACAGTCCGCCGGTTTCCAACACATCTAATCCTACTGGCGTGGATGTTGTGTGACTAGCTCTATCTAACCGTTAGCTGTGTTTCTGGTGTCAGAAGCGGGCGGCGACTTCAAACCCTGACCACAACTGAACTCGGACCAGGCAGTGTCAGCCTATGTCCTTTGCTGGACTCCAGTTCGCCCTTTGCGATCACTCCATGAAGCCTGAGCACAAGATACTTCAGTCGCTCCTTCCTGCGATGTTGAAACGTTCATGTCTAAGCGTGCATCGTCGTTGTCATCCTCTCTATCTGTGTGTAAGCTAACCACATAAGCTGGGTGTTGTAGACTACATGCCAGCTATACAAAATAAGCACTACAACTTGATGGTGGGTGGACTGGTGAAGCGAATGACTCAAAACACCGTTCTGTTGTAATACCAGACACGCACATTGTGCGTCTCATTCAGTTCGCACAAGTGCCACATGGTGTCCCTTCTTATCAGATTCTTATGATTTTGTCTTCGTATAGCACTTGCTCATCATTTTAACTCTTTCTGTCTGTCATCCGAGCCATGACAGCTAGGCCCGCCTTCTGAATAAAAGGTTTCTAACAATTTTCTCACTAGATTTCGACATATAGCCAATGATTGAGTGCGACGTAATGCTGTAAGTCGTGATCGACTACGAAGCTGTCAGTCGGGAATACAGTAGTCAATTGTAAGACAATAGAGAGTCGTGGGGATTTCAAACACTGGATTAAAAACCACAAGTCCCAAGCACTGCCACCTCATACATTTACATGATCGATCGAGATGATATCAGCGATGATCATGAGTGACTCCTTGCAACACAAGCAAGGTTCAACACGCCGTCACTATACGGTAAGTACCGTTTTCGAGGATAAATGCCTGACCCCTTGAAACAGTACGTCAGACCTCTGTAACCCAGAGTATCTTTGGTTAATTAAAATGCAATCATGTGTTGTAATCCCGACGAACTTCGGAGTCATAACAAAATAAGACACTGATTTCCATCAATTTAGAGAGCGTAGTCTGTCACTTCGCTCTGAGTGTAACATATCGTTCACGTCATTCGCGGTATCAATCAAGCATGTCGATGGTGGCACGGACGTACACTGTTCGTGCTAGTCTTTATCTTTTGATGTATTAATCCACGTGATACTGTATTACTGACTTTATAGCCTATAGTTTGTGATTGTGTTGTTATGTGTTGTTTGTTAGCAGGACTACTTTCCATTCGTACCACTCTCTACATTCATCATCATGAAATCCACATCTATGTCTCTTATTCATGCCATCAGAACCACTCATAGGCAAAAAACAAAGAAATAGCAAGTAACTTATCATCAACTTTGAAATAGATCAATAGCAACAATCTGATAATTGATAAAAGTTATAACTGATGACATAAATCATATCAATTCACTTATAACTAATAATAGTCACTAGCTTATCTATACACAACTATTTAAGACACATTTCCTAAGTACTGATCAAGGTACGCCACTCGAGTCGTAAAATATGTCAATAATACTCTATCGCAGGTCATTCCTAATCACTATAGACTTAATCTGTCCTATCATAGATTAGTAAGAATAGGGTCTAGCCATTGCTTTTAGTTCACATAGATCACACAACACATTATAGACTCATTTTGGTCGGGTGGGTGTTATATCGCATACGACCGTGATAGAATGTTCACATGCTGGCATCTGCAATTATCTATGACGCGTCCATAGTCCAAACGAATATCGAGATCTTCAGCAAGCAGTGCCGGTTTATCGTCTATCGGCAACTTTCCAACACAATAAGTGACTAATTTATATCTAAACATTGGTTCTCTACATGTGGCGTTTCAGAATTAAGTCCACAGTCGTTATACGGCGTTTTCATATTGATACATATCTAATATTCTCACTTGAAGCTTATTATTCCACAACAAACAACAACAACAAAAACATATATATATATATATAGTAGATATATCTATACTATATAATATATATATAATATATATATATATATATTATATAGTTATATCTTATATTACACAATATGTTTATAATCGACTGAGTAAATCAGCTAAATTAGTTTCACTTCCTAAAATATGAGCGACAGTGAAATCAAATCCTGCAACAAATAAATCCATCTGTGATACGGCGTTCTAGGAGAGCCATCTTTAAAGATTTTTAAAAGGCACATTATCTGAGATGACGCAAAACTTTGCTCCTAAAAATGATATGTGAGTAGCAAATTTCCTGAACTTGCCTCTACAACGAGAGTGCCTCAAGTTTCTCTACCGCATACCGTCTCTGCGTCTTATTAAATTTTTTCTACAGACGAATAAACTGGAATGAAGTACCTCCATTATATTCCTGTAACAAGGATAGCGAGAAATCGCGTAAGAACTGTCATCTGTCGGTACAATAGTCCTTCATAATAGGAATTCCTAAGAATTGGTGTAGAACTAAATACGAATTTATGTCCTGAAGACTTTTCTCATGTCCTCTTCTACCATTGGAATTTTTATTTGGCTGTTCTTTCTTAGAAGTCTGACAATTTAGTAGTCATTTCATGCAAAGTCCTTATACATTTTGATATTTATTAATAATACTAGAATTGTTCTGACCTCTTTTTTAGTTTAGATAGCGAACTGTTTGGATCAGTGTACATAAACCTTTTGAAATTCTATGTCCCAAGAATTGATATTTCTTGGAATGCAATTTCAGTTTTTGCTAGGTTGACAGTAAGACCAAACATCCAATATAAAAAATTGGCCCAAGATGTAACGCATGATGTACCTGTCCTCAGTAGTATGTACCAGATGTCGTCCATGTAATATGGTATGTCGTAATGTCCGCTAATAGTAGACGCATCATACGTGTGAATGATTAAGAGTAGGTCTGCAGACCAAAGGAAGATATAAAAACTCAGATATCCTAATGGCGTCGCAAGGCGGTAATGTGTATTGAATATTCCCCATTGGTAATCTGGTAATCTGGTAATTTGTTATTTGGTATTGGCAGATATGATTTTAGCAAACTATGTTAGATTTTCGCCATGCCCGCTATTAACTAGTCTATTTGGGCATAGGTTCCTGGATCAAGATATTCATGGATACCCATATGCGAAAACAATTATGATCATGGAATATGAAACACGACCATGATATGAACCCCGTCGACAACAACACAATATACAAATATTCATGACGACAATATACACACAACATCGGGTGCAGTCGTTGCATGTTAATATGGTAACTCCTCGTTTTAATCCCTAATTTTTTTTCTATGCACTTTGCAAACCTATCCACAGTTGTTTGTATTGATGTTTTACATCCCTTTTTTTTTTTCCTCTTTTTTTTCTTTCACACCTATATGTCCCTCCTTTCTGCACTCATGCTAATATGTGTACTTGCAACATTGTTAGCCTTGAAGCTGTTTATCGCTTCCACTCGCGTGTATACGATGTAACGGATCCGTTGCCAATGAGGTATGTTTGGTGAATCGGTACCACGGCAGATAAGTACCCAGATACGCAAAGATAAAGCGTAGTTTGTTATTGCAATATGCTTTACTCTGATTCAACCAGTTCCACACCCTTTCTGGTTTGTGTACCTATTTAACTGACCTGCGATCATGTTTTGTAATGGCGCAAGAATCTCTTCATTAATTGTGAATACATGCATTGTGCCATGGGAGCTTTCGTCCGTCGTGAATTTGGAGGCTGTCCTGTCATCCGAAGCCATGGACAGTAAGAACCATGACCGCTGGCATCTCAGACGATCTAAACGAGATGGTGGTGCCCGCAAAAACTGCTGTGATAAACAACGAAACTAATACGACTGGGGATGACATTGTGGCCCTGCGAGAGAACTCAGACTCAAGACTCTGGAATCATCAAGAGAGGGACTTCACTTCTACTGGCATGGCAAGCCTGCGGAAAGACACAGGTAGCATGGAGTGGCTTCGCTCTCAGAAACAAGCTGCTTAATTCCATCATAACACCAGTGATGCACTGAAAATACTAAAGCTCCAACTCCAGAAAGGCAGCCCAGTTAGTATCATAAGCTTTACGCCCAACACTAACTGCAGCAGCAGAATCTAAAGACAAATTCTATGACGACTTAGTGCAAAGAGTCAGTGGAACACCATGAACAACATCCTTTTTAATCTGGGGGATTTCTCATGCCAGGTTGGCTCCGACCACAAATTTGGCCTTCATTCTATGCCGTTTGGCGTTGGGAAGATTATGACTCTGGAACACGTCTCTTGGAATTCCCTGCGTGACAAACACGTTTTTTTGACCCGAGCCTCAACACAGTGTGCCATGTGGAGGCACCCCTGATAAAGACTGTCAATAACTCGACCTGGTGCTCATAAACGCATCAATCTCCGCAACTGTAAGCTGGACATCGCAGCTACCCATAGTGCTGACTACTGCACACCTGACGATTCACTCGTCTCCAGCAAGGTGAAAGATAAAGCCCAAGAGAATCTACAGAACAAACAGAAGGAGACCACACATTGCACCAGCGATCACCGCAAACAAAGAGAAGGTCAAACAATTCATGTAGGCTCTCGCGGTTGACTCTGGCCTGGCCCCACAAACGAAATTCCACCGGAGATGAGTCATTTTCGTGACACCCATCTCCATACAGCCACTATCAACATTTGGCAAGAAGCAAACTACGTCACCGACTGGTTGAAGCACACTCCGAAATAGATGCTCCTAGTCCTGGATATAAGAGACATGCATTTCTCATGTATAAAACATCACCTTCAGAAAACATTGCAGGCATTGCGAACGGGCAGAAATAGAGTACAACTATGTCAAGAATATGTGTCGAAGACAGGTACTGGCCTACAGTTCTCTGCTCAAATTCAAACTTCTGTCAGGCAACTGGAAATATAAGAGGATTGTCGAGAGCAGCAATCAAAGCTGTCGGTCCATCAAAAATAAGAGGCCCCTTTACGATCAACTGAGGGTTAATAATCATAAAAGACGAGCGAAACAAAATGGATCGCTGGGTAAACAGACTATTCAGAGCTATAACTCAGTGGATAACACTGCCATGAAAAGCTCTGTGACGCCATCGATCAACAGTCCGCCATGCATGCCCTGGATAAACGAACCATGCCTCACGAAATCAGCGTAGCACAGACATTCATTGTGTCTATTTTTTGAATCGGTGATCTATTTCGTAGTCCATTAACATTGCCGGGTCTATATCCATGTGGGTCCGTTTATACTTCTTAGTTTTACTACGAGCACGTGTAGGACAAAAATCTGACCATAGGGAATCCATTCCCTATGGCAAGCCATCGCACATGTGTTCATACAAGCATTGTAAAGTCAAATAGCATTAAAAATGATAATACACAAAAAATATGGAATAGCATGTTACATGACATGCGTATTTGACCTCGTGAGCAGAAACGGCCTTTTCAAGATCCTTTAAAACAGTGGTTCTCAACCGGTGGGGAATTTCCCCCCTCCCCCCAGGGGGGAATTTTAGGGTTTCCAAGATGATCATTTCAATATCGCGTTAATACAAGAACCGATTACTTGATATTGATTTTCCCTTCATACATTACAGTTATGCACGTCTCATCCTTCTAAAATTCATTTTATAAAGTAAGTGGACCTACAAATCACGTTTTATGTGGATGTCTCGAACTGTTTTAACATATTTACCTTCCATTTTTACGTATACTGCGTAGGGGTGGGGGATTTTTAGGTAGGAAATATGAAAGGGGGGAATGACGTTCTGAAAATATGGTGAAGGGGTTAACGGGCCAAATTTTTGATAGGAAGGGGGGAGGGGAATGACGTTCTGAAAATATGGTGAAGAGGGGCACGAGCCAAAAAAGGTTGAGAACCACTGCTATAAAAGATAGGATGTCCACCCACCCTTCTTAGTCTCGTGAAATCATTTCACGAAAACATGCAGGGGACCATTTTATTTGACGGCTCAACATCCCAGTCATTCAGCTTCAGCAATGGAGTAAAGTAGGGCTGCGTGCTTGCTCCTACACTTTTTGGTTTCTTCGCCGGTTCTCTTAAGGAGGGCATTTGGGACTGCCACTGAATGCATATACCTCCATACAAGATCTGATGGAAAACTTTTAACCCATCAAGATCTCAAGGGCAAAGACCAAAATAAGAACAAGATGCGTAAGAGAACTTACTTTTTTTGCAAACGATGGCAGCACGAGACGGGCTCATGCAGCAGAAGATCTCCAACGGCTCATAGATCGTTTGGCAGCCCGAGCCTGCAAAGACTTTGGGCTCACCATTAGCCTAAATAAAAACACAGGTGATGGAACAAGATGCTAGGTGATGGAACAAGATGCTGGTGCGCCTCCGTCAATCAACATTTCTAATTACGAATTGAAGGTCGTCCACGATTTGTGTATTTGGGGTCGACAATATCAGATATTCTTTCTTAGAGACAAAAATCGACAGACGCATTGAAAGGGCAGCCACAACATTATCCAGGCAACTACAAGAGTTTGGGAGAATAATAGACTAACAGAGCTTATAACAGTTCAAGTATATAAAGCTTGTGTTGTTAGCACACTACTCTATGGGTCTGAATCCTGGACCTGTACTCACGACAGGAAAGGAAGTTGAATTCCTTCCACATGAGATTCTGAGACGTATCCTGGGGCATATCATAGGAAAGGCCACATAACAAACAAACATTGCTTGAAAGAGCAGCTATTCCACGGTGCACTCATCCTCAAGCAGAGACGCCTCCGGTGGCTGGGCCACGTATCTCGAATGGAGGATGAACGTATTCCCAAAGATCTCCTTATACGGAGAACTAGCCACAGGAAAGAGGCCAACCGGAAGACCCCAAATGCGATATAGGGATGTGTGTAAACAAGATATGAAAACCCTTGGAATAGATCCAGACACGTGGAAAGAGTTGCAATCAGACAGATGTTCCTGGAGAAGAGATGTACGAAACGGACTGGTGCTCTTTGAGCGCAATCTTATCCAACAAACTGAGGATAGGCGGCACAGGCTTAAAACGCAGTCATCTTACTGCGGGACTTGCCTCGTCTTACAGATGCGGAAACTGTGACAGAGATTGTCACTCTCGCATTGGACTATACAGTCACCAGCGGTGCTGCCAGGTACCTTCCCCAGCGGCACAAACTCTATAGTCCTTCAGGACTGAAAGAGGCCCTACTACTACTGACATGCGTGCTCTCAACTCCCTCTACCTTCTTTCACACACACACACACACACACACACACACACACACACACACACACACACTCACACACATGCGTGGATACACACACACTAACACATCCACTCTCCGCCAGCCCACACATCCTGCGCTTACCCAAAGACAGAAACATATGCAGGTAGGTAGGTAGGTAGGTAGCTAGGTAGATACGTAAGTAAGTAGGAGGTAGACAGACACATAGGTAGGTAGGTAGGTAGATACGTAAGTAAGTAGGAGGTAGGCAGACACATGGTAGGTAGGTAGGTAGGTAGGTAGGTAGGTAGGAAGGTAGGTAGGTGGTAGGTATGTACGTACGTTCGTACGTACCCACGTAGGTAGGTAGGTAAATATAAAACTAGGCAGATTGATTGGCTTTCTGGAAGGCAAACACAGGAAGATAACTAGGTTAGTAGGTAGGTTATGTAGGTAGATAAGTAGGTAGGTATTAGGTAGATCGGTAGTTAGATATGTAGGTAGGTAGATAGGTTGGTGGGTAAGTAGGTAAGTAGGTAGATAGGCAGTTAGACAGTTGCAGGTATGTAGGTAAGAAGATAGACAAACAGGTAGGTAGGTAAGTAGGTAGGTAAGTAGGTATGTAGGTAGATCTCAGAATTAAAAGCAACCTTAGACCTGTAATGAACATATAATGGAAACAACATTCATTCATTAAACATGAGTCATGCCGGTAAGTGTGGGCGATCATGTTTCGCCATCTTACACGGTCACCAGAGTCGTGGGTCAACTTTGAATTCTTGTCCCGTCCATGCCTAGTGGTTAAGCGTTCCAGATATTTACTTCTCTGCCTTCTCCAGGTTCTTCACATGGTAGCCCAGGCCAATTAAAAGTGAAGCAATTTCCGCATTGAACGGAATTCGAACACATGACAGCAGGATTGGTAGGGGAGCGCGCTAGCAGCTGTGCAACTGCGACAAACGAAACCTAGAAGACCCATTCTAAACTTCAACAGCAGCCACTTAAAGATGGCGTATGTCTGAATAATACTGAGTCTAAGCAAGACAAAGACATGAGTCAAGCGCCAGTTATGACAGACACTGAGAGCCGCACTTATATGTTCGATCGCTGGGCGGGTGGGGTGGGGAGAGGCTGTGATGTTTACTTGATGTTTACACGGCAATTTTGTGGCAGCTACGCCCAGAAACAACTTGTGCGGGAGAATAAGGTTTCTGAATCAGAACATCGTTCACGAACACTTGGTACTGATTCATAGGTTTCTTCTTGCTCTTGTTCTACTTTTTCTACTGCTGCTGTTACTGCTACTACTACTGCTGCCGCTTCTTCTCCTTCTTCTTCTTCTTCTTCTTCTTCTTCTTCTTCTTCTTCTTCTTCTTCTTCTTCTTCTTCTTCTTCTCTTCTTCTTTCTTCTTCTTCTTCTTCTTCATCTCTTCTTCTTCTGCATCTCTTCTTCTTCTTCTTCTTCTTCTTCTTCTTCTTCTTCTTCTTCTTCTTCTTCTTCTTCTTCTTCTTCTTCTTCTTCTTCTTCTTCTTCTTCTTCTTCTTCTTCTTCTTCTTCCTCCTCCTCCTCCTCCTTCTCCTTCCCCCGCTCTCCTGTTTTCGTTGTCATCTTCTTCTAACAAAACACTCAAAAGCATCTGTTATTAATGGCGGCTCTAAATATTATTATGGTTTGAGTGCCGACGTTTAGAACTACTGAACGTAAACTTGCCAAGAAATTTCAAACAGCCAATAAATGCTGGGGTTGTCTGATACGTCCTGTAAAGGATGTGCAACTAACTGTAATATATTATTAACATTGAAAAATGAGATGTAATAGCTTGCATGACCACATGTGCTGCCTGTGAGGCGTTCGTTATTTACTATCCACGGCCGTCGGTCGGGTGTACTCTTAATCATTTCGGTTACTGATGTTCCTTCATGCCATGATATCAAACGTTCCAGTTTATTCTCTCTCTCTCTCTCTCTCTCTCTCTCTCTCTCTCTCTCTCTCTCTCTCTCTCTCTCTCTCTCTCTCTCTCTCTCTCTCTCTCTCTCTGTCACTCCCGCCTCTCATCCCCTTCACTTTTTCCCGTTGTCACGACGTACTCCAGCTTCCCACTTCTCGTGACAAGTCCAAAGAACGTGGACTGCTCTCTTTTTAAGCGAGTAACCTGTTCTCATTGAGAACAGATATATTCTTTCAAAATATCTTCATTACGCTTTTTATCCGTCCATTGTGGTTTCATTATTCTTCTTTGAAACAACATCTCTGCGGCTTTCATATAGTTTCCCTCACAAGTCTTCCGTACCTTAGGATTTTTAGAAGTAGCCCATACGAGCTCTTTTTCTCATCTCTTCTGACAAAGATATTTTGCAGAGATATTTTTGATCTTGTGAAATCCTACATAGACCCTGTACTTTTGTGGTCAGTAAGCAGACAAGTTCACGTTGTGAGAAGAAATACATGGGGAACTTTTTGACAACTGGCAAAGATTCAGAAGGCAAAACAAAGGGAAGGCAAAGAAGTAAATATTTGGATGTCTCGGCCACGTCCTATGGATGAGACAAGAACACAGAGCTGATCCATAGCTCTAGTGATCGTGTGAGATGGGCGAAACATAATTGCCCACGATTATCGGCATGGTATAT